>CABHPQ010160542.1:27561-50543 GCA_902168405.1 Peromyscus aztecus | reverse complement strand
GCTTGAGAAATATTTATTATTGTTGTTGTCAATAAAATTGGAGTCAGCTAGCTCCCCTGGGTGTGTAAGAAGGCAGCACAGTGAGACTCCATCAACAGAACATTGGCTGAGCCCTCTTTGAGTATCACCTCATCATCTCACGCATCCGCAGCCCTGAGCTCATGGAATCCAGTGTCTGTTGAGTTTAAACCTATGGCTTGTCTTGGTCCTGGCACCTGCAGTTCCTCTTCTTACTCTCTCCACCATCCTCCCTTCTCTGCCTTCTTTCCTGCCTTTCTTTCTCTTGTGAGGCAGACTCTCATTATCTGTAGCTCAGAGTGGCCTAGTACTCAGATGTAAATCAGGCTGGCCTTGAACTTGAGGCTATCCTCCTTCCTCTGCATCCTGAGCGCTGGGATTACAGATTAATGTGACCGAATGCTCTAATTGTTTTTAAATGGGCAGAATATGAACGACAACTTTGATTTTCCGTGCCTGCTGCTGAGATCTGAACTGCTTCCCCTTCCTGCCTCCCTGACCTGAAGATCCACAGGATGGAAGCCGCTGGAAGCATGAGGGCCAAGCACAGATCAAGAGATGCCCTGTCAAGTCAACAAGAACAAAGGTAGACTAGAGGCCTGGAGACACATCCCCTTTCTAACAACCTTCAGCTGCTGTGGCCCCTGGGGCATCAGCCCACTCAGGAAGATCCCCCCTGCTGTGATGCACATGGGCTCTGCCACCTGGCACCACCCTCTCTTTCTTCCTTGTCTAATTTCAAGCCCATCTTTTCAAGTCTTTCTGTGACTTGTTTTGTCTTCTAATATTAATTTCCAGACTTAGTCAGTATATGAGAGCATACTATTCCTAAGACATTCTTTCTTGAGACTAGGGCAGTGATGGGCTGTGTTGTGGGTACTGTCAGGAGGGAACTGAGCAGGGGACCATGCAGAGCCAGGGATTCTTCACAAGGACCACTTCTGGGGTCTTAAGAGAGTTTTAGGAATGCACAGTGGATGCTTTGAGTGTGAAACATTCCCCCACAGGTTCATATATTTGGACATTCGGTCATCAATTGGAGGAGCTATTTTGGAAGATTGTAGAATCTTCAGAAGGTGGTGCCTCGCTGGAGTAAGTGGGTCACTGGGATCCAGTCTTCAGGTTTCATAGCCTGGACCATTTCCTATGGGTTCTCTGTAAACATAATATAATGAGTTGGCCTCCTACAGTACCGTGTCTTCCCTGCCATGAAGGACTGTATTTCCTCAAACTGTGAACCAAAAGAAATCCTCCCCCCACTCCCCTGCCGTAAATCACTTCTTATCAGGTATTTGTGGACAGCAACAATCAAAGTAACTAAAAATTACTAGATATTTCTCAGCTTTTAAAAAAACTGAAACCTGCTATTTACTCTTTATTTTAAATATTAATGTTTATCCCATCTTGAATCTGTACATTCTTTCAAGGAAGGATGCAGGGAAAAGAGTAGTAGGGATAAACCATCTCTAGCTCTTCTGGAATTCCCTGGGGAACCCAAGGGTGCACTTCTGTATTTGGAAAACAAAGCCCATGACCAGGGCAAACTGCAGGTCAGGTGGTATTTGAGGGTGAAGAGGAGATGGAAAGGCTGCAGGCACAGCTCATTGCTTGATTAGTGAGCTAGCCGGAGGGCCATTTTGATCTCTTTTTATATTTGCTTTAATTAACTCAGAGCAGGAGTTCCTGACGCAGACTCCCAAGGCGGGAAGCTGTCCACTTAACTCAGAGGTCTACATAGCTAAGGGTAAGAGCGAGGAGTTTTAGAACCATCTTGAGATGATCTGCAACCAGTTCCAAGACTTGGGGACAGTTTCAGCCTCGCTCATGTCCCAGGCTCAGTCTATAAACAGGATGGTGCTGACACCTACCCTCAGGCTTGTTAATAAAATAAAACACACAGAACCCATATCACAGAGCTGGATCCTAAATGTCCAATAAGTTCGAGGTGTCTTTACCCTCTGATGTGATCTCTCCTCTCCCTGTTGGCGACTCTGGTTTTCCACAATGTGTTTGCAGCATGTTTTCTTTTAAATAACAGTAACAAATCCTTCCTTAGCAAACTTTGGAAATAATTCACAAAGGATAAAAAAAAAAGGTGACTAAAATAACACGGCACCTCTGAGGCTCATTCCTTCAAGCAGGTCTGAGTGTCTACCTGCACAGCCTGCCTGCCCAGGCTGCCCTATCCTAGTCAGTTGATTTAGGAGAAGTATCAGCAAGTTTGGGAATAATCTACTTAGTCAAGTGTCTGAGCCCCATTCTGCTGTCAGGTGTTCAACTAGTTTTCTTATTATTCTATGTATCTTGACCATCAAGCTCATGGCTTTAATTCTTCTACGCTGAGCATGAAGTTCTTATTAGATTAGTCTTGTAGCTGTGTTCAGCGACATAAAAGCACCATGTCTGCCATCTACAGATGAGGAAACTGAGACCAAAGAGGCTGCAGAGGCAGGATTTAACGGACAAGGAAGCGATTGGGAAAGGACTATGTTACCTTGTAGATACTGTTATTTAAAATAAAATACAACATAAATAAGTTACTATGCCTGGTAGCGAATGTCCATAATACTAGCATGTGGGCAGCTAAGTCAAGAGGATAGATATTGAGTTCAAGGCCAGCCTAGCCTACACTTCCAGAGCCTACGAAAACCAAACAAACAAGCCCCGCACATCCAAACCCAAGTGAAAACGAAATAGGGCAGAGCATCTGGGGACAGGGCGGTAACTGCTGAAGGATGAGACTTGGGAAATGATGAAAAGAAGGCTAAAACTGGAAAGAGAATGTTTCAAGTGGCTGCAAACTGTAGACCTGAAATTCTTACGCAGGAGGTACTGCCCCATGGCTAGCACCTTGTGGCTTTCAAGCCTGCTGTGTCTAGCTCCTATCACCAATCAACAGGATCCCAGAATTCCCCCCAGGTCTCTGTTGAGCCATCATAGTGAACTCTGGGAAGGGTCTACGAGGCATCTTGTGCCACAAATATGATAAGAACATCTGTTTGCTGATGAAGTACCCTCACAGGCGACCATCAGGATTCCTTACCAAAATGCAGCTTAAAATTAAGTAATATGTGTTAGCATCCTCCTTCCTCACACAGGAAATGAAAAGTAAACCAAGATCAGCGAGTTGGTCGCTGAGAAAAGTATCTACATTTCTTTGTGAAAAACTATTTGTTATAACTTCCTATATATCTATTTTTCTATATTGAGTTTTAAAAAACAATTCTGCAATCCTTTGAAATGAAAGATATATCTGAATGAAATGAAGGAAGAAGTAAGAAAGTTCACACACAGCCTTTCCAAGTCTGAGCAGCACTCCCCAGCCAGTTAATAAGCAATGATGCATCTGTAGAAATGCCCAAGGGAAAGACCATCTGACTGCTCCATTAAATCAACCCTGTTCTCCCTAACCTTACATCATTTGAGAAGCAGAAGGAATAGAGTAAGAAGAATGTAGACAGATTCTACAGATTAACTTCCTGAGCTCCTCAGGGAAGGTGGGAGGTGTAGAAAGTGGGGTTAGATTCAAAGAAAAGTAAGCCCTAGCTGGCTCCAGGTATTCTAGGATGAGCTTGGGGTACGATCTGCCACGCTCCATGAAGATGTAGCAGAAATAAGTTTGCCATCTGGTCAGTAAATTCCTTTAACTTCTTAGAGTCCTGTAATTTTACCTAGCTGTACCTAGGAATAGGGCTGTCAGAACATTCTGTGCTGATGTGTGTGGCAATTTTATTCACTGCAGGCTCTAAGTAATTTGAGTCTTAAATGTACCTTGCAAGAAGTTCAAAAAATACAGAGAAACTTTCATCGGAGAGTCTTTGAACATCTCTCATCTGGACCAACCTCCCCTGTCATTTGTCAAGCACACGGAAGTGCTTATCCCTCTCAGGTATGGCTGGAGATACCCTCTTACAACTACCCCTTGAAGCAGGGACACTGGGGCTAATCTGCTCACAGTGATGGCGGGGCAGCCAGAATCAAATCTACCCTTCCATTGTGTCCACATCAAGATTCTCTCGTCCCAAAGAGAACGTCCAGCTCCCACCTTCCTGTGAAGCTCTATGGAAGGGGGCCTACACTCAACACTTGCACTCTACCAAGGATTTACTCCACAGACTTCAGGTAATGTGGTTGCTTGTCCCTTCCGCCTTCCCTCCTCACTCAGTGGTCTGTTTCCCAGACTCACTCATCTACAGCTCTTGGCGCCTCTGTGGCCCTGTTCCCTCTGTGATTCTGGTATTCTAGTGTCTCGTGTTTCTCTTGCGTTTATATTTGTTTCTTGTTCTAGATTGTTCCCTGCTCATTTCTCCTCCCTCCCCTCTCTCCACTTTCATTTGTCACCCCTCAGCCTCTCCTTTCTTCTACTTCCTCATCTTTATTCTAGTTTCGGGGATTCAGTTGACCCTAGGATCAGTGGTTCTCAACCTGCAGGTTGTGTCCCCTTGGGGTTGAATGACCCTTTCACAGGGGTCACCTAAGACCATCAGAGAACACAGATATTTATATTCCAATTTGGAACAGTGGCAAAATTACAGTTATAAAGTAGCAATGAAAATAATTGTATGTTTGGGGGTCACCACAACAAGAGGAACTGTTACAAGGTCACAGCATTAGGAAGATTGAGAACCACTGCCCTAGAGCCTAGCTTGTCAATACCCTGTGAGCAGAGGCCCTCTTTTAGGGGACTAAAGGCCCAGTATCCAATCACACAAAACATTTATAACAAAATGTAGGCCATCAGAAGAACACTGGTGTCCACAGCACTCCACACCGAGCTAAATTACGACCAATACATCAGTGTGTCCTTTTAGATCCAGATTAAATACAGGACAATGGGCTCAGAATTCTCTAGTAAGTGCACTTTTCCCCACTGATGCTCTGGGTAGCAGGCTACACTCAGGGTCATAAAATAAGAAGGGGGCGAGAAGATGCCCAGGAGCCGCAGGCTGAGGGTACAGGTGTGTGCATGTGTTTCTAGCTCTACAAAACAGGGCGGCACTGTGGGGTGGAGAGTGGGGAGTGGGGTGCTCAGGAGTCTCTGGGGCAGGCACTGTCTCTGGGACAGGCACTGTCTTCCCAAATAAATGAACAAATCAGAATAGTGTCTTGAGGGTGCTCATGTGTTTCCATCCTATTTTGGGGGTCTGTGGAAAGCCTGATCCTTTTGCTTAATGCTTTGGTGGCAAGAAAGCATATGTGTTGACTGCTGTATGTTTCACATCTGGTATACATACTGCCTGGCATGCCTAAGATAGAAGGAAGGGACTGTTTATTAGAATTAATTAATCATCTGGATATTTACATATGTAAATAAAACACACCCTGCAGTCACCTTCCCAACATGCTGTCACTGTATGCTGTGCCCCACCTTTCATAGCTTATTAGTTAACACAGAATGGTCTGGTTTCAGACGTTTGCATGGCATCCGTGTTTTTAAGAATTATGAAACAGTAGTCAGGACACTTCACTTTGCCCGAGTTCCCTTAAAATCCAGTATTTACTTCTCTGCCTAATGGCTCACCCCAGGTTCCACCCCCACCCTTTATCTTGGATGACTTCCTGGGTAGGTGGAGGAGAGAGCTGCACATTCCTTGTGCCTGTGTGGGCTAAGCCCGGGCACTCACGGGGTTAAAAGCACTGCTGTAATATTAAGCACGTTTCCAGGCTGCGGGGTGCCAGACTGAGACGCCCTCCAAGCCTAATTTGATAGATATTATGCCTACATTGCTGCAAGTAGCGATGGAGAAAGTAAAAATTTTATGGATGAGCAAAATAGGAGCTCTTCTGGATGGAGTGTTTTTAAATCAGGTGTATAATTTACCCAGTGTCAGACCGCATGTAGAGTGCATTACTCAATTGAACTTACACGCAGATAGGAAAGCCGTTTCTTTTTAATAAGCACTTCTTCAACTTATTGGCTCTACAATTACTTGCACCAAATTATCAGCAGCTGCTGCCTGGTTGGCGCTGCAGCCCAGACGAGGAGCCACAGTAGTTTCTAATCAAAAGCCACTCGAGGGCTCTTTATCATTTTTAGCTTAATTCCACTTTTATTTGGAATTTATTAATTGGAATATCCAATATTTTCACGACAGAATTTTGCTTTGCTTCCATTAACAAGAAGCCTACCCAATGGCTGAGGTGATTAGGAAAATGGAAGGGGAAATGCCCAGACTTATCTCTGACATTCACAGTATTACACACATTCTGCTGGGTTTGTGTTCCTTCAGAAGCCAGATTTTGACCCTTTCATGCAATGTTGCTTCTGAACTTAGCCTTCTGCAAGTCTTGAGTCCAAGAGTTGTTTTTGGTCTCTAAATAGCAGATCTTCATGTGCAACCATGCTTAACCACATGCTTAACCCAGGCTTCTGGAGGTCTGCATGAAGGATATTCTGGGGTGATTGCAGTTGGGGTGTCCTGGGCATTTGATGATGTTCATAAATGCTCCTGGCCTCTGACCACAGGGTGCTGGATGCTCATCTCCAGTCCCCAGTGATAAACACCAAAAACCACCAGCAAAATTATCAAGTAACAGAGGTGTTTTTGTGTAGGAGAGTGTAGCAGGCCGCACATAAGGAGCCTTGAGGGATAGTTCTAACAGGAAGGTACAGTTTTTTAACTAACTTGTTGGAAACTTTCCAAACTGCATCCATAAATACCAGTTCAGGATTCCTTGCTCTGTAAGTGACAGTCCAATGAAATCTTGGAAGTTTAATTATTCAAAGCCAATGACATTTTGAAGCAACTTTTACAGCCAAAAGCAAAAGGAAATGACTTAGAAAGTAATTACAAGAATTATTTTATTTATTCAAATGAAATAAAGATCTAAATAATCACCCTCCATGTAGATGGACCTGGGGACTGATTTTATAGAAGTATAATAAAAATTGTTTTGCATCAGCAGAGCCAAGAATACCTAATTTGAGACACATTTCACTTCTTTGAAATCGCTTTGTGTTATTGTCAGCTCCAAATTACAAATCAGAAAGGGTGAGCAGAGATATTCTATGACTTCACAGAAATGTTACATCAAGCTTAGGTTTTCTCCTGTGGCTTTCAAATCCACACTAGTCTTCTAAACATGAAGAATGAAGAGTTCAAAGTGAATTGTACACGCATAGAAACATGCCTCTCTGTACATACTAGGGTCAGGTTCATGGAAGAAGTGGCTCATGTCTGTAATCCTAGTATTTGGGGGACTGACGAGGAGTACTACAAGGAGTTCAAGGCCAGCCCGGGTCACAGGGAGACCCTATCTCAGAAAGCAACAGCAAAACAAACCAAACAAGACAATCTCCATCAAAGTTCTAGTAGCCAACTGGAATGTCGTTTGGTGGAGGAGCCCTTGCTCAGTATGTGCCAGGCCCTGAACATCTGTGGTACAGTTCCAAACAAGACAAACAAACCCTGCTATCAAAAACTACTATTCACTGAAGAACAAAACAGGAATGGAGAGTCTCCTCTGAAAGGAACTGCCATCTCCTGTCTGCAGTCTACACTGGAAGGTGGCTCACCATTGAACCCTCTGCTGCAGGACTCAGGAGGTCATTTGGACCAACAGGCCCTCCCCGGACTTTACCCAGTGAGTTTCTCATGCACACTAAACACCTGTTTTTTTTCAAGCTAAAAGAAGGGTTTTAATGTTTCTACCACAATAAAATAACAAATGTTCAAACAATGAAATAAAATAACCAAGTTATTCGGTTCCAGTCTTAAAAGAGAGAAAAAGATACATTTACCCAAATCTGAACACTATACAATGTATACCTGCATGGACACATATGTTTCCTATAAGTAGTTACAATTTCATGTCAACTAAAACTAAAAGAAAACTAAAAGAAAAAAAGTTCTGGAAAACAATAAAAATAGCTGCTGTTGCATCAAAATCTTCTGTAATTGTGTACAACTCTGCCGTGCTCTGAGGACAGAGGTAGAGATGCTCAAACATTCGTCAAAACCAAATGATTTTGTTTTGTTTTGTGTCATTTGAAATATTAATAGAAATGCTAATGTGTTTTCACTGAATTATTCTGACAGAAAATACTTGAAACAAAAAGTCCCAGGAATGTCTTAGGCTTGGAGCTGATTAATACAGAGACTAGAAATACAGTTGAAGAAAACGGGTTTAGGCTTAGCTCAGTAGTGGCAAGCTGAACATTGTACAGGACAATGGGTTCAATCTCCAGCACAAACGAACAAACTTAAGACAGTGAAGGCAGTTTACAAAGCATCACAACTAACAACCTAGACGACAGTGAATGTGAGTAAGAGGCTCACATTCACGTGCTCCCTTTGTTCTAGGTTTTTACACCAAGCATCTTGACAGCAGTGTGAATTTAGAATGAGTAGGTTCCTGGAAAGCAGAGGATTCTATATTCTCTCATCTTGATAGTAAGAAGCCCTGCCCTGCTCAGCTTCTGAGCTCAGATGACAGCAGGGTCCTTCAGGGTAGGGCCACAGATGAGGTTCCATTTTGTGACAAGCACCCAGAGAATGCCCGTGATACAGGCCCCAGTCTTTGAACACGTGGTCTCCAGCTGGCAGCACCTTTAGAAGGCAGAGTCTCTCAGGAGGCCACTAATGTGGGCCCACTTCCTGCTCACCTCACAGTTCCTGACAGCGGGTGCCATGTAGACCTCCCAAGACTTCAGTTCAACCTATTGAATGGTTGCCCACTTGGCAAAGAGAATTAAAACTCAAGAGTTTCAGATGAGTTAAAACCAAAATGGAATATGGGATTCTGATATCATGTTGATTAGGGAAGGCGGGGCAGACAGGATGCTTTTTGTTTTGTAGTAAGATGGGGTCTTATGTAGTCTAGGTTGTCTCAAACTTACTATGTAGCAGAGGCTAGCCTGGTCCTCCTTATGACTGTCTAAATAGTTAAAATGTTTAGCAGTGCACAACACCTGGACTTCAAGTAATCAGAACAGAAGCCTTGGTCCATGGGGATCAGACTGTCCAGAGCCATGTGCCCCCACAGCTTAATCTTGAACAACATGAAGACAGGGTCAGGATGGGAGCACAGAACAGTTTTCTTCATGAGCAAACTTAGACCCAGAGAAACATTAGCTCAGCTTAGTGACAAATGCGTAAGTTTCTTCAAAGTGACATTCTTTGGAAATCAACCCTGATTCCAATTCCATTTAACATATTCATAAACTTCCAAAAGTCCTAGTTCTCCTCATTCTGAAAGCTTCAAATTGAAGCTGGGCAAAAGAGGTAAATTAGAGGCATGGAAAACTTACCAATTTGTACAAGTAAGGCTTCAGCTTATAACTCTCATATTACAAGGTCTTATGATAAATAGCATGGGTATAAAATAATGGTTCAGAGCAGGGGAGCACATATCAAAAGTCATTGTGAGTCCCCAAGGATATTTGCTGAATTTTCTGTTACCGTACTGTTGGTGGGAATGCGAGCTTGTACAACCACTGTGGAAATCAGTATGGCGGTTTCTCAGAAAACTAGGAATTGAACTACCTCAAGACCCAGCAATACCACTCTTGGGCATATACCCAAAGAATGCTGATTCATACCACAAAGATACATGCTCAGCTATGTTCATAGCAGCACTATTTGTAATAGCCAGAACCTGGAAACAACCTAGATGCCCGTCAACTAAACAATGGATTAAAAAAATGTGGTACATATACACAATGGAGTACTACTCAGCAGAGAAAAACAATGAAAGCATGAAATTTGCAGGCAAATGGATGGAACTAGAAAATATCATCCTGAGTGAGGTAACCCAATCCCAGAAAGACAATCATGGTATGTACTCACTCATAGTGGATTCTAGATATAAAATAAAGAACAATCAGACCATTTTAAATTTTTTATCGGTGGATTCTACTGGAGTTCATCGGTGGATTCTGCTGGAATATCCGATGCAGACAAGCATGGGAGAGCTCCTGTGGCAAATCACCCTCTGGAGCAATGGAAGGATCTTTCTACTAGCACGTGGAGGAGACCCGAGCTAGTGTTGGTGTGGCCCTGGGGTTCTGTTTATGTCTTTCCTCAGGACAATGAGGTTCTTCTTTGGATTCCTGAGCACTGAACGCGCCCTATGGCTGCTGCTGAAGCCCAACGTGACAGAGACCTAATGGGTCTTCATGAAAAAAATCTATCCTTCTGATGTCAATGGAGACTGAGAGCCCAACATCGCCAGCTTTGGCAAGCATTAATGCAAGCCTAGGAACTGTAACCCTAAGATTGGATTCTCCAGAAGAGCTGCCAGCTAAAGTCGTGCTGGGATCAAGAAAAATGGGCCTTGGCGGTACGTGTTACTGGAGCTGTATCCATGCCAGTGGATGTCCACACAATCCAGAAGAGAATTTGACATTGCTGCTGCCGCTGTTGCCGTTATAGCAATGGTGCCCACCACTGCTACTCTTTCTGGGATTACCATTTCATAATTGCTTACTACAGCTAGCACAATGGAGACCCTGGCAACAAAAGTAGCTACCACAGTTAGTTAATCTCTCATTCTATTGGGCATGATAAATTTAATTCAGTAGCTATATACATCTGATTGGCTTTGAAAATTATAAATTTATAAACTCAAGTTCCAGTTGCCTTTGGGATACTATCATACAAGGACACCAATGTACAGAATGGCTTGTTAAGGAAGGGAATGGCTCAGTTGCCTTTAGCCTACTGGCTATGGGTGAGATAGGACCTCTGTTGGTCTTTTCTGTATCAAACACACAGATTGCAAGCCCAGTGCCACTTTGAGATCTTTGGCAGCAGTTAACTCTGCAGCTCACACACGATTGAGCCTGTATGATAATGAGTATTCAGAGATGGGTAATGCCTGGGGGGCACTCACCAACCTAAGACAGAGCACCTGTGTGGCCTGGGCAGGCGTCTCCATGACGGGTAAGGTGACCTGCTGACGTCCCACACAACCCAAGTCAGAAGCTCATTTTTTAATAAAAGGGGGACCTGTAGGGCCCTGACCCCTGTTTTGGGTAACTGTTGCCTTGCTTGCGGACCTTGACCTTGATATTCTCCCTATGCTAATTCCCTGCCAGGTTCCACCCTCCTGAATGCTTTAGGGAAGTTCCTTGCCTGATACCCTGAATAATGGGCGTTAACAGATTAGAAGCAAGATTGTAAAACATCAGTAGCGAACTTCTGCCCTCCGGGGTCCTCCCATTGTGCTGTAAGCCTGTATTTAAGACCTCCTCCCCCCTTAAATAAATGACATTCAGCATTTAAAATTAATATATATATATTATATATATAATTGAATGAATACTGTGAATGTAATCTGTGAATACCACAAATGTGATTAATATCATGAGTGTAATTAATGAATATCATGAGTGTAATTTAAAAAAATAAATAAATAAAGTCAAAAAAAAAAAAAAGAAGACATCTTGAAATGAGTTTGCTCTAAAAGCTCAGTGAAGATGCTTTGTGGATGCCACATGAAGTCACGGTCATCAGACCGCAAGTAAGAAGTATAATCTCGAAAGTTGAAAAGCTACAAACAACAGAGGAAAACCAACTAACGCGTTGGGTTTAGCTGGTTGAGGGAGCTCAGGACGCTGAGGTTCGAGACTTATTGAAACGGCATCTTTGACTTGGAAAGGCAAATGTTGAGTGGGAAACTTGATTTAATATAGACAATTATAACTCTAGAAAGGTTAAAAAAAGACAATTATAAATTTTGTGACTATTAGGTCACAGGCTTGTCCTTCATCAAAACGGTGGAGAAACTTCCTTGGAAATGTCGGTAAAACCTAAACTTAGGGCCTGGCAAGTGTAGCTTTAGACAACTCAGCTTCCCCAGGGTATTTTCCTCCACATAGCCACTTCCTCTGAGCTGCCCTCCAAAGGGTTAACTCATAAGGGAAATAAAGACTTCAGGCGGAATTTACGCCTCCATTCAGGGCCCAGCACTGGGCAAAGGACATATGAGGATTATCAAAGGTCCTGCATTGTTAAGTTTAAAGTCAGCAGTGACTGAACAAAGTGTCTGAACAATCACATGTGTAACGTTACAACTCAGATCAAAGCGAGAGAGAAAAAGCACATGGTGATGGGCCAGGGTCCAGCAGTGGGTTTTGACCTGATGTGGGAAAAGGTCATTGTTTAGAAGTTTTCTAATGTCTTAAAGACGGATAGAGTTTGAACTAACTGGTTAAAAAGGGAGAAGCAGCTACTACCTGGACCAAATGCTCAGGGAACTCCACCACCTCCAGGCTCCCGAGTAGCCACACCCTTCCATGAGAGGTATCTGAAAGACAAAATTCTTGTCTCCAGTGACAACCACCACTGTGCTAATGGCACTGAAGCTGGACCCACAGAAAAGTTCCTGTAGCCATAACTAATATAGAACAAACCACTGTCTTACACGGAGCTTTGGGGCGCAGGGGAGTAGTTATGAAAAGTGAGCATCATCCATTGAAAAGTGGGTGGTGAGCACCCGTTCAGCTGCGGTTATATAACCTGACCTGTATTGTGAATCAGGAGACCAGCCAACGTTTCTCCAAATTCTTTGATCTCCAAGGGAAATTAGTAGAATTTGCTATGTGTACTGATGAGCGGTGAGTTACCAACCTTGCTGTCTGAGTGGAAAAAAGCACATTCTCATCTGTGCATCTCCAGTAGAAGCACGAGGCTGTGTTCAGAGCAAGCCATGGATAAATGTTTGTTGACTTGAAAGACAATGGTGAGGGCTTTAATTTATCTAACAGCACCATGCATGGATGGTCATTTTCTACTTGGCTTGTGTTGACGAACACTGGCATTTAAGGATGCTCTGTTGGTACATACACCAGGGCCCTCCCAATGAGGAGCACAGCCCTACTCTCAGGCTTGACAGGCCTGTCTTTACCATCTGATGCTCTCAACCCCAGAGAACAATCCTTCTTGCCAAACATAGTCATTAATTCCAAGAACACATTTTGGGGCAAAATGTTGACTTTGAACTTCAACAACAGCTATTTTAGTTTATATTTTCTCTTTTAAAATACCAGTTGTCAGTTAGTAAATTTTTATTTAAATTGACAGCAGCTGTCTTGATCTCCAGTCCACCCATATATATTACATCTCAGAGGCAGGAAACTACTACAAGGACAGAGTTTTTGTTTGTTGTTTATTGTTTTCTTTTCTGAGCTGGGGCATTAATATTTATCCTATAGACTATACAGTTGCACATATGTTGAGTTAATTTTTCCTTTATTCATTCCTTATTATTGTAGGGAGCATGGGGGTGGGGCGTGTGCCATGATGCATGTGTAGAGGCCACAGGAAAACTTTGTGTAGTGAGGTCTTTCTCTCTTCCTATACAGGGGCTCCAGGGTCAAACTCAGGTTGTCAGGCTACTGAGGCTAGCAGCTTCATCTGCTGAGCCATCTGGCTAACCCCTGGGAAATTATTTAAATAATTTCCTCCTAGGCAGTTTATCAGATTAACCAATAATTTCCTATGCCACTAAAATAAAACACTGTCACCAATGCTCAACTGCTTGACACAAATCCTTTCACAGTCCAACACCATCCGCTCCCTCATGCACTATAAGCCTCTGAACTAACAAGTACAGTGGAAATAAAGAGGTCCAGGAAGGTATTAATCCCCTACGGCAAGTCCGTAGACTCACAAAACACTAACATGTAACTGATGATGTGGAGAATATTGATTTTAAAATTATGGTAATGAAATAAAGAGAAAGAAAGGCCACAACTGACCACTAGTTCGGCAAGGTGGGAGTTTCTGGTGATCTTGGAGAAGAAGGTCATGGAAGAATGGTAGGGATAATCCCACCCAACACAGTTAATGAAAGGACGGGGAATGAAGACACATTGAGAAAAGAAAGCCCAGGCTAGAGCAATGGCCCACCTGGCACAAACAGGAAGATCTGAATTTGATCCCAGAACCCATGGAAAGAAAAGCCAGCCAGAGTATTCCATAGTGCATCTGTACCACATTTTCACTATCCATTCATGAGTTGAAGAATGTTTAGACTGTTTCCATTTCTAGCTATTGTGACTAGAGCAGCAATAAGCAAGGCTGGGAAAGTCTCTGTGTAGATGTCGAGCTCCTTGAGCAGATGCCCTCTTTTCAAATATTGTCACACAAGCTCGTTCCACAGGTAGAGTTGTCGGAGTTAATTAAGCCATAGGGCTCAAGGTAGGCTTGACTTTCAGATAATAGTCTTTGTTCATCTGAAATGCAGATTCAACAGTGTCTGTTGTCTGTTGTTACCTACTACAAAACTGGGACAGATAATTGCTTTCAAATGACTCAATTTCTCCATTATAGACTGCCATATCTGAGACCATTCATCCAAGAGAGGAGCAAGCAGTGGTTTATAACCCTAGGTTAATTAAGAAATAATTGTTGGTCAACCTGTCATAAGTCAATACCTCTATCTCCAATGCAACAGTCAATTAAATCAATCTAGATTTTTTAAAAAGAGTTTTAAACAAATAGGATTGTGTGATTTTTTTTCTCCACTCTCCTAACAACATGGTGATCCTTACTTCACTTTCCATGGAAGTCTTTCTTTAATGAACAATATAAAACTGACTGTTGCTTTAAAAATATAAAAGGAGCTTCATTAAAGTGAGCATGAAAGATATGCTAGTATACTTTAGTCATGTATAATTTTTCTTGGATATTTTAAATTTAATTAAGACTGAATTTTTCATACTGCCTTTCAAAGCATTTCCCTCCAGTGTTTCTTCTCTTCCTGAACAATGTCTTACCTGACGGACAAGTCAGAAATATTAATGACTGCCAATTCCTTTACATATACAACTCACATACTGAAAACAGGAATTTAGTGTTTACTATAATTAGCAATATCATCATATGAAGTATCTGTGATTTCTAACATTCTTTCTCTTGTCTGTTACAATCCAATGAATCGCAAATACATATATTAGCCAGACAGTGTTCTTTGGAAAAATAAAACCAATGCATATCTGTATCTATCTAAACAGATCATTATGAAAGTTGGCTCATGTGATAGGAGACTGAGAAATCTCACCATTTGCCACCTGCAAGGTGAATGGCCAGTTAAGTTGGTGATGTAATTGAGTGTGGGTCAGAGTTGGGGGAGCTGATAGTAGAAGTCACAGTGTCAGTGCAAAGCCTAATAATCTGAGCTCTGATGTAAGAGGATTGTAAAGATGGACGCCCCAACTCAACTGAGGGGCTGTATCCTTCCTCTACCTTTCACTGTGTTTGGGCCTCAACAGATGGGATGAAGGCCACTGTGCTGATAAGAATGATGAAGCTCTCCTTCCCCTGGGCTGCTGACTCAGAAGCCTGCTCTCCTAGAAACACCCTCATAGACACACCCAGACACGGTATCTCAGCTTCTCTGGGTAATCCTAAACCCAGTCAAGCTGACACGTAATACTGTAACAGATGGAGAAACTGAGGCACAAAGAGGATGAAAAGTTTCTTCAAGTTCACCCTATTGAGCAGTAAAAAGCCAGGACTAAAATTCAGAACTGTAGCAGGAATCTTAAAAAGTTCTTAATAATAAAATCAAACCTGAGGCCAGTTATTGGGGTGAAATGCTAGAAGATCAGACAGAACAAGCCACAGCTTCCTCACCTGGCCAATTCCTCAGCTGATCCTGTTTCCTCAGACTGGACGCCTCTGAGTCCTCATCCAGAATGAATCTCAGCCGAACTTGAAAGCCTGAATGCTTAACCAGCCAAATGCTTAACCAGCCAAATGCTTCTAGTTTCTGGTCTCCATGCCTTATATATCTTTCTGTTTTTGCCATCACTCCCTGGAATTAAAGGCTCACTTCTTGGGATTAAAGGCATGAGTCACCATGCCTGGCTGTTTCCAATGCGGCCTTGAACCCACAGAGATCCAGAGGGATTTCTACCTCTGGAATGCTAGGATTAAAGGTGTGAGTGCCACCATTTTCTAGCCTTTGTATCTAGTGGCTGTTCTATCTCTGACCCCAGATAAGTTTATTAGGGTGCACAATATTTTGGGGAACACAATACCACCACACAGAACTTTACCACTGTTGATGTCTATGAATCAAATTCTCTTGATTCTACTTTAGGAATATCTTTTGGATTCTTCCTCTTCACCCTGCCCACTACTCTGACACAAACCCTTATCTGTCACAACTGCTCTCTAGTTCCTTGGACCCTGTATCAGCTTCTTGGGGATATTCGGCAAACTACAGACTAGTGGCTTGGCAATAATCAGAAAAGAATTGTACCACAATTCCGAGAGCCCGGAAGTTTGAAATCAGCATACCGTCAGGACTGGTTCACCCCAAGGGCTGTCAGGGGAGGACCTGCTGTGAGTGGTAGGTGGACATCTTCCTATGTGTCTCTTCCTTTCTCCCCTGCTCCCTGTGCACATCTATGGCTGTTTCCAGAAATCCTTTGTATAAGAACACTAGTCTTTTGGGAACAGGGCCGAATGTCCTCTGTGTGACCTGGTCATAAGGAGTTATATCTGTGAAGATTCTGCTTACAAACGAGGTCCCATTCTGAGGTACTGAAGGCTAGAAATCCAACTATCCTTCAGCAAGAGAAGGAAGGCACGTGATCCTGGCCACTTCCTTCTAGCCTGTTCTCCTCTGGCCATGAAAGTGCTTTTGCTAAAATGCTATTCTAATTCTCTCATTTCCTTTGCTTTTAGATAACTTTTTTCAAGGACAAGTTGGGGTCCTTGAACTTTTACAACTTCAGTGTAAAAGTCTAGATGTGATGTAAAGCATTCCAGTGTCTTCCAGTATGTCCTGGGTACACCACTGCCACTTTTAGCCTCTTCCAACTTTCCTCAACCAGACCTTGAACTTTAAATTTCCAGACAGGAAATAAGCTTGGCCTGCTCCCCTCCACTCCGGACCTGAGTGTGAACATGATGGATTTGAAACTATCCGTGGGATCCTGGGGGACTCATCACTGGGTATGCAACCAAGTCAGCGACTGACCCTCCCCTAGAATTCATCAGTAACCAATAGTTCTCAGGAACACCCTTCCCAACCTAGGATTGGCAGTTGACAGGCCCAGTCCTGTACAGGACTAATGAGGGCAGCCGTGGTTGCCGTGTGATCATGATTACGGTGACCGTGTCATACAGAAGACACCATTTCACAGCCCGTCTCCCTATCTTCTGGCTCCTTATTTCTTCTGGTCTCTCTTTCCGATGTTCCCTGGGACTCACATTATAGATTTTTGGCTCACAGTGATTGGTACTATCAAGAAGACTATGGAATCTTCATAAAGTACAGCCAGGCTGCTGTAAGTGTGTCTCTGGCTGCAGGCTTTGAAGATGATGTCCACCCCAATGCCTGTGTACCACTGTTACCCTTCCTTCAGCAGTGAAGTATGAGAATTTCTGCCTCGTCTGTAGTACTCAGTGTGGCAGTGTACCCTTTCTATAGCCCAGGTTCGCCTTGGCCTCATGATCCTCCTGCCTGTTTTTCAATGCATTGGAAATACAGGTGTGTGCCACCATACACAGCACAATCTCTCTCACAGTGAAAGATACATTGATTATAATTTTAAATTTACAGGTGAGACATCTTTCCTAAACAGGTAGCTCCCTCAGAAAAAAAAAACACCATTTCACACCTGTGTGTGCATATCTCAAGTCTCATCCAAAGTCACAACCACTAAACTATCCCAGAAATGTTTGTTGACAAGTTGAGGGTGCCACAGAATCACACTGACAAAGTTCCGGACCATCTAGAGGGAGGATTGCCACTGGAAATGTGGACAGCACCAAAGACCATCATCCTTCTCCCTCAGGAAAACGATCACAGGTGCTTCTCTGGAACATATCATGGCTAAAACTTGAGGTATCTTTGACTGTGCTTATGGTTACACAAGGGTCACCATCACTGAAAATGACAAGGGTTTGTTTTTTCTAGTAAAAAAAAATATATTTTTAAAATCTTTCACCTGTCATGGTATTTTTGAGTTCTCTAAAACTAGCTTTTCTCAAAAGTTTTGGTGGGAGTGATGTTTTCCCACTTCTATGCCCAAAGCAGAGGTCAACACCCCACACCCCACCCCCACCCCCACAACCAAATCCAATGCCCATGTATTTTCTCCATCAAGGAAACTACACTGTTTATAGAACTATTTGATTAGCAAGAACTTTACTTTCAGGGCAACATTCAATTAAAAAAGGGAGCTTTGAAAAACTGCTGGATTTAAAAAGACTGAGTTGAGGGGTGCAGCATCAGCACCCTGTAAAACAGGTGGGATGTCATGATCATTCCCACTCAAAACTACCCCCACTGTAATCCCATATTTGGGTAGTTTAGCTAATTAACAGCCGGATGTTATTATAAAGATGCGAATGTCGTGTTATTTGAAGTGGTTTTTTTTTTTTTTTAAGTCATTAAGCACCAAGCACCCAACTTATTAGCAGTTTGCTCTTTCTTAGGTGAAGGAAAGAATGTAATTGCTCTGAATTTGAAAATGGGAAGAGATACAAATATTTTGTCACTAGCCTTAAAGACTGTCCACATTAACACAGTGTTTTTAAGCATAAATTAAATTCCCGAGAGGAAAACAAGAAGGAAACATCAAAGCCCAAAACTAGGAACAAGGAGTTCCCAATCCATCCTCCTGATTCTTTTTTTTTAAATCAGATGAAAAGAAAAAAAATGCTTTAAAAGCAAATTTTCTGGGAAGTGTAGAAAGCTCCTCTCTCCCGCTCTCCTGGATAAACAGACACACGGGGTGGCTGCGGGGATAGGAGATCTCTGTTCAGGCATCGTCCTCAGAGGAGTCATATTTACCTAGATTCACATTAAAACTTTGTGGCAACTCTCCTATCAAAATCCGGCTTCGCTTCCTCCCCGTCATTTTCACTGTTTTAACACTATGTAAATTTGCTGCTGGTTTAACTGTCCTGAGTCACTCGTGTGACATCACGAATACTGCCTCCAGTCACACAGATGGACTCATTATTTTAAGACATCCTAAAAACCAGATGCCTTTGTGCTCCAGGAAATGATGTCATGTGTGTGACAATGTGTGTGCATGCATGCCTGTGTTCCTGTATAAATTAGCATGCATAATTAATGGCCAGCTATGACATGGAGATTGGAATAGCCCACTCTTTCCCATACGCTCCTCATCTAGGATGCTGTGGTGCCAAGCTGAGCACTGACATCAGCCAGGAACTGAAAAGGAACATCACGGGGTTGGACACATACTGGTAGAGGTCTGCAAGGATCACTCAGCAGTGGAGGATGGATGGACAGCCTCTGAGATGTACTGGGAAGCCATTTTGGAAGACTATGGAGCAAACAAATAATGGCACACAGTGTAACTCTTCACAATATTATTCCATGTGACTTAATTATTTACAGTGTTATTCAGTGGGCTGTATGGACAGGGGATTGGCAAGCTCAAAAAGCAGAAAGTCTTGGGGCAAAGTCAAAAGAAAGTCCAATGTTTTTCCTGTTAAACTACAACCACTGCTACTCTGTGTTAATCTGATTTTGTTTTTCTTTTTTACTTAACTTTTAAGATCTCGCACCATAGATTCCATTTTCAAATACCATGGATTCCAGTTTCAAATAGCCATGGGTCCAGCATTTCCACATCTCTGTCACTTACACTTTAGTCTGAGTGTGCCAAGAGATCGGGCAACACCCACTGCCTTTAAAACTCCAAACACTCATCACAAAGAACCTGAACTTGTTACCTTTGCCCTTCTACATGCTAAAGAAAACTACTTCTCTGAATTGAAGAAGACTGATTCTCCCTCCCCTCGCAACTGGCAACTGTCATAAGTTCCTCATCTTGGGGTAGAGATGTGTGAGCCACTCTGTTCCACGTTGGAACACTGACTGGCTTGGTCTGGTGTCGGCAAGCACAGCTGCCGTAAGTTCATGAATGCAGGGGTCCTGTCCTGTCCAGAAGACACTGTTGTTTCATTCCCATTGGCTTTTACCATCCTTCTGCCCCCTCTTCGCAGGGAGAAGGTGGAACACAGATGTCCCATTTAGGGCTAAGCACACCACAGATACTTGTTCTCTGCCCTTTGACTGGTTGTGAGCATTAACCAC
Organism: Peromyscus aztecus; assembly: GCA_902168405.1. Lineage (NCBI taxonomy): Eukaryota > Metazoa > Chordata > Mammalia > Rodentia > Cricetidae > Peromyscus > Peromyscus aztecus. The sequence goes on along the minus strand of CABHPQ010160542.1, from coordinate 30,491 downwards.
TATCTACTACACAAAGACGCCTCTTCAATAGGACTGAGAGTTGCAGTAGTGTATGGGTACAGAGATACATATTTAGAGGGCAGTTTGATACCATGTCAATCTAACAAAATCCTGACACTGATCAAGCTCATTGGTCCCAGCTGTGATATTTTCCCGTGATTTTAGATTTTACTTATTTTTATTGTTTGAAGATTTCGTATGTGCATATAATGTGTTTTAATATCTAGTGCCCACTCCCCCCCAACTCCTCTCTATTCCTCACCTCTATTCTCTCCTGATTCTATGTGCTTCTTTTCTTTTTAATCCTCTGGATCCCTGTGGCACTGTAACTTAGTGTGTGAGTCCAGGGCAGTCCACTGGCTCACGGGTAGTCTTTGGGGTCATATCCCCGAAGGAAAGTGACTCTCCCCTTTTCAGCAGCCATAGATTGCCAATATCTTCTGATCTAGAGGTGGGACTCCAAAACCCCCTTTCCCATACATGCTGGGATTTGAGATCATAGCAAATGTGAGCTCATGTGTATAACAACCCTGCTGTATTCATAAAACACTCACTGTAGTAGTTAGTCTACTATCTCTTGCTGTCACAATATTTCTATCCCCTTGTCCACAATGAGCCCTGAGCCCTGAGCCCTGAGGGGTGGGGTGTGATATAGATGTCCATTGAGGGCTGAACATTCCACAGTTTCTCATTCTCCGCATCTTGGCCAGTTTTGGATCTCTGTGTTAATAATCATCTACTGCAGAAAGAAGCTTCTAAGATGAGGTCTATAGATGTAATAATTAATCTATGGACATACCAATGAGAATTTAGGAAGCAGTTTAGTACTATATCCATATAGAAAATAATAGTAAAGGGTTCTCTCCTAGGACTTAGGACCTATCCAGCTATGGGCTCTCATCCTTACTAATGGTGATAGGCATGAGTTCCATCTTGAGAATCAGGTTTTAAATCCATTAAGACAGTAGTTGGTTTTTTCCATAACAGTGATGCCGCTATTTCAACCAGAGGCATGGCTTGTTGGGCCTGTCATTACTGTAGGTCACAGGGTTCATAGCTAGGTAAGAGTGCTTATTACTTTAATCTCCTGGTAGCATGCATAGCACCCACTAGCACCTGAAAGCTCCCAGGTCAGTGTCAGCTTGATTCCTTCATGTTCCATGACTTAAGTTTGTTTTTTCCTCATCAATGGGGTCTTAACATCAAGTTTTGGAGCATTACCCGGAACAATGACAATAACTTGTAGTAGTTGGTAGGTCTATGAGATCCTACTAAACCAATAAATAACTCAAAAACAAGTAACTCATACCTAGCACTGTAATTTTCATCTAATAGTCTATGACAATGATTCTCAATCTTCCTAATGCTGCGACCTTTCAATACAGTTCCTCGTGTTGTGGTGACCCCTGACCATAAAATTATTTTTGTTAATACTTCATAACTGTAATTTTGCTACTGTTATGAATCATAATGTAAATATCCATGTTTTCCAAAGGTCTTAGGCAACCTCTGTAAAAGGGTCATTTGACCCTCCAAGGAGTCTTGACCACACAGGTTGAGAACCACTGGTTTATTATGTCTTGAACAGGCATTGTTGCCAGCCCCCCCATTAGAAGGTAACTCCATTTAAGCTATTTTGTATATTTTAAGAAGCTTCAACAGCAGTGTGTTTCCAGATGGGTTTTTCTAAGGTCTGTAGTGTTGGTCTTCTCTCCCCACACTCCCTCCTCCACCCTGCCTTTCCATTCTCCACCTTACTTGGCCCTAATTGCTACAGTAGCTTTTTTTAATATAAAGAAAGAGCATGTTTTAAAAGAATACAAAGTCACATGTTAACTAAATATAAAATATACAAAGCGGTGCTCAGTTTACAATGCTTCCACTTAGCAATTTTACAGTACCACAGAGGTTATGCCCAGCATAACTGGAGCAGCAGCAGCTGCACTGCAGAGCTGGGACTCTCAGCAGCATCAGTGAAGAGCTGCCGCTGTCAGCCAGCACGGTCAGCCCAGCACACACTGCACAGGTCCGGACTGTAGCATTCGGGAGGCTGCAGAGAGCACAGCCACACTCGACTTATAATATATTCAATTACAATGACTTTATGAGTCACTAACCCAACTGTAAGCACAGGAGGGCCTGTGTTTGGAAAAAAAAAAGAAGAAGAAGAAATGACAAAATGCTGGGTACAGTTATTTGTGTGGTAAAATTGTAATTCTTTTGCCATAGTTTCTGTGGTTTACAGAATTTCTAGTGTGGACGTAAAGCAGGTCCACCATAGTCTCCTTTTCAGTAGTAAATCTCATCTTTACATGAACTCTTAAATTCGCTTTGATGATTCCTAAAATAACCTGTATGCACTGTTTTTAATGCACAAATATTGTGGTCTGTGTGTGCGCCAAATGTTTGAACACGGCTATTCATCCCATCACAAGCATTAACTCACAAGCCTGGGTGATGAGAGTGGCCCCAGGGAGTAGTTAAAGCCGGCAACGTCCACCCTGCTGCGAAAGAGAAGCCAGGGCTTTTTAGAGATGGTTGATTTGTGGTAAAGACAGAAGAAATGAGGGAAAAGGAAGGGCAATTAGTGGGTCACTGTGAGACACACAAATTGGTACTGGAGAGATGGTAAGCATGAAGCCCAGAATTCAACCCTCAGAACCCACATTTAAAAACCAGGTGTGGTGGCACACACTTATAATTCCAGGGCTGGGATGGTAGAGACGGGTGGATCCCCGGGGCATCCTGCCAACCAGCCTAGCTAAATCAGCAAGCTCCAGGCCTGTGAGACCCTACCAACCAGCACAATAGAAGGCAAAGATACCCACAGTCGACCATGGGCCTCCACATACACCTTACAGGTGTGCATGCACGCACCCACACCCACACATACACAGAAAAAGAAAGAAAGAAAGAAAGAGAGAGAGAGA
>CABHPQ010160542.1:3740-25670 GCA_902168405.1 Peromyscus aztecus | reverse complement strand
ACACACACACACACACACACACACACACACACACACACACACTGTTGCCGACAGTTCAGATTAATCAATAGATGCTACCCAGACACAGCTATGACAACCCTACCATGTTTCTTAGAGTTACCAGGAAACCTGGCGTTCTGGAGCATCCTCTTTCCAAGTCCCTCTAGCTGTGTGTCTCTTCCCTGTGCTCTCCTGGACGTATTAAAATTTTAAAGGAAATAAATCTGAGAGAGAAAGAACCGATTTCCTTTTGAAAACATGCTCAGAAATGGTTTTGCTGGGGTCTGGTGAGACACTCTTGGAAGGCTGAAGGACATTAAATCAATTCTATCAAACACTGCGGCCTCCTCTCAAGGTAAGCAATGTTACTCCCACGCTTTCGTCCCTCTGTCCCTGAGGACAGCTGAGGGCTTGCTGGATACTTTCCCTGACTGCTGCTGAGGGCTTGAAGGATACTTTCGAAGCTTTTCCTTCCTGGTGCAGCTTTAGTTTGGTGACGAAGTTGGCACAGGAACCCTAATAGTAAGGAACTATAAAGACCGTTGGAAGCAGTCCCTCTGGAGCTAAAGGCCTCAAACACCACGTTTTAATTAGACTTGACAGGCTTTCGGGACTCTCTCCTGTGAAATGAGGACATCCATCCCCACAATGGGCCCTGCTTGTCTCTGTCCAACAATTAAGTGGTGTCCCCCAACAGGAGATGTGGCGTAGAAACAGAAATGGTGTAAGGAGATCCATGTCACAAGCAACAGGAATAAAAGCCAAGTTGAGAAGTCTGCATAGAGACCCACTCTGTTCTGGAGGCGCCATCACCACAGCTGTGAGAAGGCTGTCATTTTTTTTTTATTTGCCTACAGTGACACCTGCTGGAAACAAAAATAAATCTAAGTTTTAAAATAAAAATCAAGCTTTGAAAACCATCAGCCGTACATCATCTTCATCACCATCACCATCACCATCGCTATTTTGACTAAAACTACGTCCCTTAAGCATCACTTGGACTTTGGGTTTTGTTTTGGAATTTTCTTTTCTGTACAAGCTGAGAAGCTAGAGTTGCATTCTGCTTGGTGATGTCATCGTTTTACCAGTGTGAGGAAGCTGGGATTCACGCCCATAAGATGCATACTGCTCTTGGGAGGAAGCCCTGATGTGCAGTTCTGTTGTCACATTCCTTCTGAAATATCACTCTAAAACTTGGTGTATTGACTGCAGTGGGTGCGAAGGGATTTGGAACTCTGGCTCAGGATAACATCAAGATATCTCAGAGTGGTTGAAATATTTGATAGGAACACATTCGTGAACAGCAGGGTAGACCAAAGCCATCGTGTACTCGGTTCGGCGGGTTGGGGGGGGCATGTTTAAAGCATGATCACAGTGCCTGCCTCCCTGTGTACTGAACAACCAACTGGGCTTCTCCACATTACAACTGATTTTAACATTACCTTAGCATACTCAGGACTCCCACCATGGAGTAACACAATGGAGGATTTGCACAGTTAAGATCCATTGCCACCAGTAGAATTAATCCACAAAAATTCCCATCTACCAAGAAATTGCAAACATTCACATGGAAGTGCCTTTCACAAATTCAGTCTTCTCCCATGATTTGGCATTTTACAGTTCTTATTAACTTGGGTTACAGTTACAGAATTATTATTGTCTTATTGTCTTTTCTGAGTTCAATCCCTTTGGCATTCTCATTGATTTGTGTGCTTTGCTGGCAATTCCTTCCATTAACTAATTTCTAACTGTTAGACTTGCCATTGAAGTCCAGGTGGTGTCTGATGCAACTATGCAGAGTGTTTTAAAAGCACATGTTAGTAAAGACTGGCCTGCACCTCCGTTAAGAATGCCCATCAGCCCTGGACACAGGATCACTTGGTACACCAACACAGGCAGCTGTTTAAATCCTCGGCATCCTAAGGTGAAGCAAAGGCTCTGGCATCTCCGTCCAACAGCTGTTTCTCCATCTTTCCCCACTTCACCACACCTGCTCTTACGGAGGTGTCTTTGCTTAGATGTCCAGACTTACAGGGAAATAGAGTTTTTCTTACATATTAACTTCCATATTCATCCAGCCTCTCACTCCTTCATCTCTAAAGACGTCATCTTTCTAAGTTAGTAGGTAGCAGAGATGACAGGCCAGCTACCACTCCGTATGGGAGACCTGAGCAGGGACTAAGTGACTCCATGTGGGATGCTGACTGTCATCATGCCTGCCATAGCTGAGCACAGTCAGCTTCCAATTCTGCCACTGTTTGATCACAGCTGTGATGGCTTAGATATCGGTGACCTACTGGACCAATCGCAGTGTGACGAGGGGCGGGCGTTTGCCTAGGCGATGAGGTTAGTTGCCTTTATAAAGCTAATCACCATTAGTGGTGGGTTAGTGGCCTCACAGAGAACTGGAGGAGCATAGTGGTCCCCCACAATATGAGAACACAGCTGGAAGCCATCATCCTAGAAGCAGGAAACTGTCATTGAATCTCCCAATATCTTGTTATCGGCACTGTGAGAAAGAAATTCTTGCTGTTTTTAAGCCCTCTGGTTTCCAGGCGTGGTGGTGCACGCCTTTAATCCCAGCACTTGGGAAGCAGAGGCAGGCGGATCTCTGTGAGTTCGAGGCCAGCCTGGTCTACAGAGTGAGTTCCAGGACAGCTAGAGCTACATAGAGAAATCCTATCTAGGAGAAAGGAAGGAAGGAAGAAAGAAAGAAAGGAAGGAAGGAAGGAAGGAAGGAAGGAAGGAAGGAAGGAAGGAAGGAAGGAAGGAAGGAAGGAAGGAAGGAAGAGAAAAGGAAAAAAGCCCTCTGTTTATGATATTTTATCACAGCATTCAGAGTAACCTAAGGTAATAAGATATAACTAACTTTTAAAAATAGTATTTTCACCCAGAAGCCCCTGGAGCTGTGTCTACACACTTCCACAATAGCCAGGACTCATCGCTTCCTTCTTAACTCCTGGGATTGGGCTTTTCCAGAGGTAGATTTTTCTGGACTTTTCACATGACAGGAAATGGAGTTTAGCACAGAAAATAGGTCCTCCTCCTCAGACCCAAGTATCACAAGAGGCCTCAGGCAGGCCCAGGGCTTCTTGCCACACAGAATGCAGAGGCCAGAAAACTATACATATACCTTTAAAGCAAAGCTAATTCAATCCAATTCCTCAGCATCCTGTGTGACTGAAAGCATAGGAGGGAGGTGAAGCCAGTGTGTGTGTGTGTGTGTGTGTGTGTGTGTGTGTGCCCCCAAGCTAGTCCACTATGTCAGGTTTTCAGTGGTTCTAATTCAGAAAAAAAAACAGGTGAATGGAACCTCCCACAACGGTGTGGGTATCTCTGCCTTTAATTTTCCTGTAGGCCTTTCCTTCAGGATTGTGGTAGGGTTTTGAATGGAGACACTTGTTGCATACTTGGAACATGATCCAACAATGTTAGAAGGATTCCATATTTTTTAAAAAGAACATAGGAGTCAGTCTCATGAACGCTCATTGGCCTTAAAAGGAGTAATGACTGTCCCTTATTATAGGCTACATACTGTGTGTATTCATAATGATGCTAAGATGGTTTTATTGGCTGCAATGGAGGCTGGGAAGGTACCAACTCATTACTAAAAAACCGGTAAGTAAAAGGAACAAAGCTTCCATATTTCCCTACTTTTACAGATGTGTTGCAGGATCATTAGAAGTTGATATTAAGATATCTTTAAAGAAGAATCCAGGCTAATGAAAAATGAATGAAAAATTACAAGAGTCAGCATTTTGTAACTGTCTTTTCAGTACTGACGATCAAACCTAGGGAGCTTCATGCATGGGAGGCAAGCACCCTCCACTAAGTAGAATCCATGCTTTGTGAACCCCTGTGTTATGATCTGTGATGGGAAATGCCAGGAAACAGAATTTGTTTTCTTCAAAAAACAATTTTACTTGGAATTTAATGAAGTTTTTAACTCTAAGCATGGGGCTAGGACGTCCACCATACATTTAGGGACAATACCAATATTAAGAACATAAACAATGCCTTAAAGGGCAACCAGCCAGACACAGAAAGTGGGAGGTTTGGGGCATGGACTTTACTATTTTTCAGAGTAAAAGCGATTGTTCTGTGGCTAGATATACATTGGCTTACACCACAGACCCATCCAAACTTTCTATAAGGCCTCAGAAAATACAGCTAATTAGTCTTCTACAACTGAGGGACATGAAAAGCAAGGGGAGTAAAACAAGAAAAAATATTTTAAAATAAATATATTTTAAAATGATGAAATAAAATGTAGCAATGTACACTGGATTCTGACTTTAAAAATAAGCTCAACACAATCAAGAAAGTGTGAGTATAAAGTGGGTATTAGATTTTTGAAGAGTGAAATATATTGTTTTATAAACGCAAAGCCCTTATCATTGGAGATGCATGGTGAATTGATAGTGTTCGACATTCCACAAAATATTCATACAAATAATAATGAAGTTGAGAAAATAAAAATGTTGACAATGATTAGAACTTGGTAATATGGTAATTATTATCATATATCTTTATGTGATTAAGATAGTCATAATAAGTATAATAACAATAGTAACTACATAATAATAACAAGGGGTGCATACATTGTCCAACTGAGGAAAAATTCTCAATGCATTAAAGCTTTTTGATGAAAGTTAAGTCCACACACCAACGGTAGTGAAAACCTTTTGTCCTCAGAAACCTACCTAATGTTCCCTGGGAAAGGTGAGAAGCATCCCCAGAAAAGTCAACAGAACAAGGGGTTATACAGAAGCACTGGCAACACTCGGCACTGTTGTGGAGGCATCAAGCAACAGCACAAGCTTTCTCCAGGCTCTTCGGGGTATCAGTTACTGTTTATGTGCATTGGCTACTCCTCCTTTGCTGGGATAAAGCACCATGACCAAAAGCAGGTTAGGGAAGAAAGAGAAAAGAGCAAAGGGGTGGGGAGGAAGTAGGGTGAGACTGTAAACTCTCACAGTTTGCTCCCGGTAACATACAGGCTGACTGCCTGAAGTCCCATAACCTTCCCAGCAGCACCACGAACTGGGACCAAGTGTTCAAATGCACAAGCACATAGGAGCCATTTCTTATCCAAACTACCACCGTCCACTGCCTAGCCCATCTCATGATGCAACAGTTAGTCCAACTCCAGAAGTTCTTTATAGTCTTTAACAGTCTCAACACTGTTCAAAAGTCCAAAGTCTCTTCTGAGATCCAAGGCAACCTCTTAACTGTGAGTCACTGTGCAATTTCAGGATATATTTCATACTTCCAACATACAGTACCATGGAATATACATTTCTATTACAAGAGAGAGGAATCGGGACACAATGAGGAAAGACTGAAGCAAAGCAAAACCAAAACCCCAGCAAGGCAAACTCCAGCACCTTTAGCTCCATGTCCAATGTCTGGGACTTCAATTTCAAAGGGCTTGGGTGGCTCAGATGCTCCTCCAACAACACATCCCTCTCTCGGGCTGGTTCTTTGTCATGGATGCAGCTCTTCTCAGCAGATGCCTCATGACACCAGCACCTCCAACATCTTCGAGTGTCTACCACAACCCAGCCTTCACCTTCACAATTTCATGTAATAGCCTCTCAGGTTCTCCTCACGTGGACTTAGGTACTGTCACACATTACCTGGCCTCAGTCACTCTCTGAAACCATGGAAAAATAATTCATGATGCTCCTCAGTCTTGCATTTTTCTCCTTTCTAAGACCAGCACCATGTGGACAAGGCTGCCCAGCATGGCTGCCAACTTGAGGTGAACCTTGGTCCTTTTGGATCACACACAGCTACAGTCGCTTCTTATGCAGTTGTTTTCTAGAAGCAGTAACCCCTGGGTTCAGTGGGACTGTGCCTCAGGGTGCCTTGCTTCTCCTTAGCGACAGAATCTCTCTGACAATGACAGCTTCCTTTTTAGCACGTGACTTGACCACAATTGCAAGCTTTCTGCTCTTTCCTCTCCTAGCTGCACAGATTTTATTTCTCTCTGCACCGCTTGCTGCTCTTTTTCATGTCAGACCTGCACTAAGATTAAACCGCATTAATCACCCCCCCAGATTCTGTGCTATGTTGCCTTGAAATCTTCTCTGCTTTGTGCAAATTCTCGGGACATGGGTAGAATATAGCCAGATTCTTTGCCAAAATATCAAAGAATTCCCTCTGCCTCAGTTGCTAATAGATCCCTTGTTCTCCTCTAAAGCATGCTGAGCTTCAGTATTGAGGTCTGTCTGCATTACTCTTGGCACTAGTTTCTTCCAGGTTCATGTAAGCATGACTCATGAGCTCTGCTTACAATAGTCAACAGCTTTTCTAGTTTAAAGTTCCAATGCCTTGCACATTCCCCTACAAAGCAACGTGGTCAGGATCTTTATAACAATAGCCCATTTTCCTGGTACCAGTTTCTGAATTAGTTACTTTTCTGTTGCTGTGCTAAAACACCATAACCAAAAATAAGTCAAGGAAGAAGGAGATGTATTTTGGCCTATAGTTCCAAAGAGATAGAGCCCATCACAGCAGGGAAGTCATGGCATGATAGTGGGAACAGGAAACTGGCTGATCACATTTTTATACACACAAAGGAAGCAAAGAGAATAGGAAGCAAGGCTAAAAACCCTCAAAGCCTGTCCCTACTGATGTACTTCCTCCAGCAAGGCTGTACCTTCTAAAGGCTCCATAACCTCCCCAGACAGGGCTACCAACCAGCCACCAGCTGTTCAAATACATGACCTTTTGGGAACATTGCTCATTCAAAACACTACAGGCCATCTTATTTTCCCAGGAAGATTTTTAAGGTTCTACATTACTTCTCTACCAGTCATCCTCCTGACCGCACCATCTTCAGAACAAACACAAAAATTCTGGAGTCAGAAATGCCTTGGTTTAGGCCAAGGCCTATTTTAATTATCCATAAAACCTCAGGAATGGCAGTTAATGTCTATGGGCTTTACTTTTCCCATCTGTAAAATAGACAAAGTATTCTCTATCACCCTTCTATACAGAAGATCTAATAATGGTCAAGAGGCCTCTCCTTTACTTTGCTTGCTTTTCCAGCTCTCTCCATAGCAGTAGAATTTCCTTTGTCAAGTTCCACTGTCTGGCTCTGTCCAGAGCAACTTCAAATTTCTGCTTACACTGACTTAAAATTAGAAACTAGAAATGGTAGTGCTGTCTGCCAGTTAGTCCCTATTTCTCCATTCTTACTTCCTGCTCTGCACTGAGTAACAGGGTCATCCCTCCCTGCCCCTAGGGAGATGCCTTAAACCATCAACAGAGCCCCATCTGTGCTTGGCAGCGCTGCACAGAACACGTGCTGGGAGCTGACCTGCTCATCAACATCACACCTTTCTCTTTGAAGCCATTGTAAAATGAAATAAGGGTTTTACTGTAACAGAAAACACTGAGGTACCATGCACATCTGATGATCCCAGCAGCTACCAGGTGGCAGATGGGAGACCAGTGCATACAACAGAGATGTTCTGGGCAGCTGGACATTAACATTCACAAGGAATGGAGAAGAGTAGAAGATTCTGTTATAATATTGGAAATAGCACCCAAATCAAAGCTTTTCAGTTGCTTGTTCCCAGAATTATTCAGTTTAATATTTTAAGACCATAGTTAACTGCAGAAACAAAACTGTCGAGGATGAAACCACAACTCAAGAAAGATCATCGTATGTTCCACTTCCTGCAAGTAAAGCAACTCATTCCACCACAGTGTCGGCCACGTCACAAGAAACTGGTGTTTTCTAACGAAGCGTTTTTTGGTCAATACATGACTTTCTGAAGTAGTTGTCATTACAGGCCTTCCAGGGCAGTGAGACTTTACTAGTTTATCTTAGGAGTCTGGATTCAAACCCAAAGTATTTGAAATAGGTGTGTGACTGGTATTCAGCCTCAAGTTTGAGAGAGACTGACAGGTCATTATATCCACTGACCAACTGTGGTCTAGATTAGGATCAGAACTGTATCTACAAACCTTGTAACAGAATGTGGCCAAGAACCACCTGGAAGCCCAGCTATCCAGAGAACAGAGCCTCCGCACAATGCTGTTACCTCAGTCTGATGGGGTGCACACCCTCTCTCACTCAACCAGAAAGGATACGTTTTCTCACTAAATCTTCCAACTGTGGGACCAGGTCTAGCCACTCTTCCCCCTCCATGAGCATAACAGCTGTCAAACATGGACCCAAATCATAACCACTGGGCTTCCCTGCCCTCTGAGAGTTAGCGACCCTGCTTACAGTCTCAGCACCTGTCTCCCAATGTATAGACTTAGATTCGGATGCAGGTTTTGTCTCTGGAATTAGAAGAGCCATTATTGTCAGACCAACACACACCCTGTGTATCTGCTCTCTACTTCTGGCCTCAGATCTGCTTCTCCTGCCTTCCCACATTGCCTCTGTTCTTCCCACGTGGAATCATCCATTCCTCTTACTTCCTAGAGACTAGAGATGTCTAAGAATGATAGTCATTTCTCCATCCCCACTTCCTACTAAAGAGCAGCTATTTCCTAAAAACCTGGAACTTGGCTTCATAATTCCTCAGGAAACGGAGACGGAAGTCCCTCTCTAAGAAACGGTGACTTACTGCATTCTCTTCCTTTCACTCTGATTTTTCATTAAATAAACATGAAAGGAAGTAAAAATCCTGCCCTTTTGAGCCACTGAGTGAGAAGAACTGTGAGACTATGGTACAAAATCTGAATTATTTTGAATTTTCAGTGTCAGGCTGGGACGTTTAGTTTTTCCTCATACTCATTTAATTATACTTAGCAGTGCAGGAATAGCTCAGTTCACTGTCGTTTTTTTAAATAATTTTTTAAAAGTTGAATGTCCATGAACCATGTATTCTAACCTCTGTTTAACAAGAAACAAATCCCAAATAAAATGAAGTACAAGAAAATGTATAGTGCTCTTCTAGTTAAACTTCATGCCAGCCCACTTTGAAAATGCCCAAATATTAAGGATGTAAAACCAAGCAACCCTAGGAACCTGGGAAACGAAGCTTTAATAACAGTTAATTACCACCAGGTGTATTAGCACTTCCACGAAACACTCCTTTTATCTCCCTTTCAAGTTCCGCGGAGACCGTAAGAGCAATAGCATGGATAATGAAATACAGAAATTAATTCTTGATTTCACTAAAGTCTGGAGCCACGGTGTCCTAAGTGACAAAAAGAGATGGACGTTAGTGAACAAGCTGGAATTCTCTCAAGAGGACTTGACATGTGGCGTGTAAAATGAAACAAAAACAGCAAAAATGGCTATAATTGTTACGCCCAGTCTGGAGAAGAATTTCCTCCTGGGATTCCTAGTTAGGTCTCAGAATCACTGAATCACCACTGGACTGCCCACAAGAGGTGCCAGGAGGTCCCTGAGTCACCTCATGCATGGCTGACTTTCTCCATTCCAGTCGCTGCACATTTCTGACCACAGAGAAAGGGGGCTGCCTTTACACTCAAGACTCCATTTCAACACAGAATATTAGATAAAAGGACTGGAGAAGCGTATGCGGCCTTCATGCAACAGCACTTCCATCCTTCCTCTAATGCAGGTACCTAAGCTGGATTATAAGGAAAATGGTTCATACTCTTTACCTTCTTGTAAAATTCAAAAACTAAATTGGGCCCCAAATCAAGAATTTTTAAGGAAAAGGGTGACATTACCTAGCAAGAGAAGCCTCACCTGCTTTGGGAAATGAAGGCTACGAAAATCCTCCCAAGGGAGTATTTGAGAAAAAGTCTGTTCATAAGATTGTCACTTGGTGTTACTTGGGGTGAGGTGACGGCTCAGACGTGAGAGACGGGACTTCTGCATGCTTTCTGTGAGAACGGATGGTAAAGATTGTCCCCTGACTCCACCTGCTTGGAAAGTCTTTGCAGATTTTAAATCAGAAAGCAGCTGTGAAGCCTGAGCGCCCACATCTAAGCTCTTACAGGAAGCGGTGCCCGCTTGTCTTCCGTATTCCGCTAAGGCTTGCTCATGTGATTTCACTTGTGAGAAGTCTGTCCTAGGACCTAAACCCACCATTTAACTTTAGTGCTAAGTAAAAGCACAGGGCAGTGGACTTCTGCACTTCACTTTGTCCCTGTTCTGTGTCGGTGTGGTAGTTTGAATGTGATTGCCCCCATAAGCTCGTAGGGAGTGGCACTGTTAGGAGGTGTGGCTTTGTTGGAGTAGGCATGGCCTTGTTGGAGGAAGTGTGTCACTGTGGAGGTGGGCTTTGAGGTTTCCTATGCTCAGGATACTGCCCAGTGTCACAAACCATCTCCTGTTGCCTTCTGATCAAGATGTAGTCAGCACCGTGTCTGCCTGCATGCCCCGCCATGATGATAATAGACTGAACCTCTGAACTATAAGTAAGCCACCCCAATTAAATGTTTTCCTTTATAAGAGTTGCCGTGGTCATGGTGTCTCTTCACAGCAATAGAAACCCTAAGACAGTTACTGAAGGTACTACCCTGTAGGAAGTTGATAAATAAAGAGATGGAGTGAGTCCTTATTGGAGCTAGGTCCCTTGGCAGTGAGAACACACCAACTCCTTCCCTGTGTGGCCCTTTGTCCAAGCATCCTGGCTTCACTGGCAAACCCTGGGGCAGAGGGCTCACACAGCCTGTGGCTGTTTAGACTCACTGCCCTGTACACCACCAGCTTCCCTCACTACCAGTCTGTCTTACTCCACCCTGGAAGCGGCAGCAGGAAGAACTCAGAGCAGGTAAGGGGGAAGGGCTATTTGTCCTGGTATCTTTGCACTGGATGATTCCAGAAGACAAACACCTAGTATTAGATTATGCCCAGGTGACTCTGCCCTGTCTGTTGTTCCAGTGACTCAGGGTCTCCCATGGGGACTGGATTTGAATCAGAGTCTCAAAATACATTTCATGGAAAACAGACCCCTTAGGTTGTGCCATGAAAAGACTACACAGCAAATAACTTCCAGAAGCATGATGTGTTCCTTCCTTAGGCGTTTAACATTCATAACCTCACATAAAACTGTGGCGGAAAAGAAACAGGTGAAACTGTAGAATTCATTTAGTTCCCTACTCCCCAAGTCTAGCATCAGTATGCCATTCTCTTTATAATCCCATGTGGCATTAGACTTCTACAAAATTCTCTTGTGTACTTCAAGCCTGGATTACTTAGGTCAATAGATTGCAATCAAGGCCACACTTGGAATTTAGTAAAAGCAAGGGGGGATTCAAATGAGGAAAGAACTGGAATAAGGAGGACAAGATTCTGCCTAAGCAAGTCATTTTTCCATTCCAATGGCTGGACTGCATATCTATAAGTAAGAAAGTGAAGAATTAAAGTGGATTTCAGAACGTTTTCAAGTCAGCCAATGCAATATTCTAAGAAAAATTCATTTAAGAGTCCAGATGAAAGTGTGACTCCCCTTGGTAACTGGGCCTAGGAACATGGCCGGCAGGGACACTGCTCAGGTCACCGTCCCCATCAGGGGATGGCCAGCAGGGAAACTGCTCAGATTCCTCTTCTCATTCCCAGAACCATTTGCAATGAATACTCTGGTTCTGAACATGATTCTTTGTCTATGTGGCTGGAACAACTGAGGGTATTTTAAGGACATAAGATGGTAAAAAGGATGAGTAATTGTGGTTTGGTTTAAATTTTCACCCCTCAGGACATTTTCAGAGTAGCACTGAGTCTTTAATATGAGAATATTCTTTTTTAAACTATAGGAGCCAAAAATCTGTTCATCCTGCTAAGTGTTCACTGACCTCATCCAGAGGCATCTAGGCCACCCTACTGACATTAATCATCCCTGTCTTCTGTCAAAGGCCCCAAATCTCCAGGATTAGAGCCAACCACTGCCCCACAGAAATTCCAGAGTTGTCTCCCAAGCAGAGCACCACAAAAACCAAACCAATAGGTTTTCAGACAGGAAAGGCAGTCCACTGTGTCCTTGAAGATTGTTGTACAACTGTAATTAAGGTCATCTCATATGGGATGAGTGTCCTTATGCATTCTTAGGGGACTAGCCCAAGTCAGGTGGCACAGGGGGTCAGATGGCTGGGCACTGGCTCAGGAAGTGACCCTTGGGGGGAAAAATGGTCCCCAATACTGGGTGTATGGCTGTGTATGCCATGCTCTGGAATGACCCTGGCCAGGACCCTCTGATGTCACCCACAATCATGCCCCATGTGTTTCTGGGAGAGGATTCTGTTCATCTTAATTGCTTGCTGAAGGTGAAACATTCAAGAGAAATCCAGAGCTAATTATTCTCTGGAACTGAGCACCAAATACATCTTACCGTTCTTTTACCTAAAAGTATGGAGCAGGGGGTTCTGTGACTTTACTGTCTTACACAGGGAATCCCCTGGCTTTCTAACCTCCCTGAGATAGATACTTGACAACTCATGCCACAAAATACATCCAAAGCTGCATCCATGGGGGTGATGCATTCAGAACCAGCAGAGGGGAGTGTCAGAAGTATGAGTTCACTTCCAACAGGGAGATTCTGCCACAAGCCACTGACATCCTCAGAAACAACAACTCGTGTGCAGTGCTGGGTTTGAGCGTGGGCTTTCCCCACATCTCTCAACTGCAAGTACCCTGCAGTGCAGGAGCAAAGAGAAACAGGAATCCGTGGGTATGATTACCCAAACTGATAGACGAGCAGGAAGCCAAGTCTTCTGACATCTGCAGACATGCCGAAACCAGCACCTGCTTCCATGTCCATATCAGAACATACCAGCAAGGGAAAGCTTTGCATTCTAACCATAACGTCAGAAGCTGTTCCCTGCCCACCAGATTTCTCATCAGAACATTTTCCTGTCAGGACCCAGCCTGAAAGGGCTTTCCTGGAATCATACCAAAGGCCACATAAAGAAGCTTCTACTGCCACCAACTGCCTTGTCAATCTTACTGTCTGTCTTTCCCAGAGGGTTTCGCATGACTCTGGAATCTACTAGGCGCCTTACCGCGAGATCTTTTTTTTTTTTTGCTTTTTCAAGACAGGGTTTCTCTGTGTAGCTTTGGAGCTTGTAGACCAGGCTGGCCTCCAACTCATAGAGATCTGCCTGCTTCTGCCTCCCGAGTGCTGGGATTAGAGGCATGTACTACCACTGCCCGACCTAGAGGACACATTTTAACTCCTCCTCAGTTTGATAGGTAGCTTTCTCTACACATCTGATAAGTCCCTACTCTACTCACGATTCCCTACAAAAAGCAAGTAATTGACTTATGGGAGTAGATTGACACTTTTGACACTGACACTCCCAAACTTGATGTGTTCTGGGGAAAGGAAACCTTAGATACCCTAGAATCACTGGCCTCATGAACACAGCCAGTGCTGGGTCCAAGAGAAAATGCAGAGCAGCCTGCACCCAGGCCAGCCCGGCAGCAGCTCTGCACTGGTGCTCTATCTCTGCATCCCTTGTTAGGGACAGGAGGGGTCTAGCTCACACCACCTGCTTTGCTCGTCTATTTTGTAGCACCCCCATGCTCTCCCATCTGTGAATACACCCCTCACTGAAGTCCACTTTCATGACACTTCAGACTACTGCTTTAGGGATAGGCACTCCTTCAGACAACCTGAGCCTGTAGTGTCCTGCCTGTTCACAACCTGCTCACCCACACTCCCTCTCCTTTCCGATCTTGAAAGAAGACCTGGGAATCGTCCACTGCTTAAATTCCAACTCTTTTTGTAAGTAATAACACACCTGGGGTGGAGACAGTTCTGAAGCAGAAATACCAATGGCAAGACTTCCTGATTCCGTCCCTGTGACTGACCCAGGAGAAACTTCCTTAATGACCTCCAGACAGTGGCAGGCTGCCTCACCCCTTGCTTACTAATCCAAAGTCAACATTTCCCACGGTGAAGGTGAACTTGACAGGGTATTTCTATGCCCACCACCCCTCCCTGCTCCACAGCATTCTTGTCCTTTGGCTCCCAACATCCAGACATCATCGTCCACAAATTCTACCCATGTACAGCACCCACACTAGCCCACGTTCCTGTTCTCTGTCATTGTCCTCTCTCACCTGGATGACTCAAATCTCCTAATCCATCTGTTTTCTAGCTCTGCCCTTGCACTCTCTAACTACAGTAATCTTCCTAAAATATAAATACATCTATGTCCCTCTTCCACTCAAAGCACACAGGCCCCTGTTACCTTTAGGATCGAGGTCTCCTCCTCATCAGGACACACTGTCATGGTTAGTCTGCCTGTCTTTACCATCATTGCTCTTGCTCTCCTCTCACTGGACAGCACTCACTGAATGTGCCACATTCTCTCATCACTGGGACTTCACACATGCCTCCCCATCTCTCAGAATTTCCTCCCTGCCCTTCTCCATCTTCATGTACCCACCACTGGTCATTACTCAAGCATCAATTTGAGAACTGCTTTTTCCAAGAATCCTCCCCTGAGGCCTCCTCACATGCTTCCTGACAATGGGTGGGCGCCATCTCCTCATGTTCCTAATGTAATGGGAGCCGAAAGACCCTAGAGAGCTCTACCCGCTGGGCTTTAACTCCCCACAAAGGCAGAGCTGTGTACTGTCTGTGTCCCCAACACCTCTTACCCCAGCAGACTAGAGACATGCTCACTAGCTCATCTCCAGTTATGGCAGATTATTTTCATGAAATAACACGCAATAAAGACAGGTTGGGGGTTAATGGGTGTTGAAGCCTCCTAGAGGCTCCTGTAGTGACCATTGTAACCTCGAGGGCCATGCTGGGTAGGTGAGATCTAAGCTCAGTGTCCTTTCTACAGGAACTTAGTCTGAGGAATCAGTGTGTTTTCTTCATGGTTTTTTGTTTGTTTGTTTGTTTGTTTGTTTGTTTGTTTTTGGTTTTTCAAGACAGGGTTTCTCTGCGTAGCTTTGCGCCTTCCCTGGAACTCACTTGGTAGTCCAGGTTGGCCTCGAACTCACAGAGATCCACCTGGCTCTGCCTCCCATGTGCTGAGATTAAAGGCATGCACCACCACCGCCCAGCTTTCTTCATGTTTTTTGATAAACTATCTTTGGGGTGTAAGGCAAAGGCAGACACTGTGCTGAGACCATATGTTCTAGAAGATGTTGTCAGTTGCAAAATCTTGTAGAATACTAAATGAACTACATGTCTTGATTTTTACAGATTATTGATCTCTGGTCTCCACGTGCATGCATGCATCCATGCACCTTCTACACATGTGAACACACACAAGGATGGGTACAATGTGCCTTCACTTTCATGACCTAAACAGGAAGGATATTTTTTCTACTCTAAAATGTATCCAACTGTAGGGGTGGTTGTCTGTGTGCTGGGGATGCTGTGAATGTGTTGCTCTGATTGATTGATAAACAAAACACTGATTGGCCAGTAGCCAGGCAGGAAGTATAGTGTAGGCGGGATAAGCAGAGAGGAGAATTCTGGGAGGTGGAAGGCTGAGTCAGGAGACGCTGCCAGCCACCGCCTTGAGAAGCAAGATGTAAGGTACCAGTAAGCCACAAGCCACATGGCAACTTATAGATTAATAGAAATGGGTTAATTTAAGATATAAGAACTAGATAGCAAGAAGCCTGAGACATTAGGCCAAACAGTTTAAATAATGTAAGAGTCTGTGTGTTTATTTGGGTCTGAGTGGCTGTGGGTCTGAGCGGGACTGGGGAAAACTCCAACTATATCTGTGCTTTACCCTGAAGCACCGCCCCTAATGAGGCAGCAGGTAACTGTTAGGTACCTGTCCCCCCAACCCCCACCCCCAGGAGGAGTACATGCTTGCTCTCTCTTCGATACCTTGTGGTCTTGGATGCTGGTGCTGCAGATCAAGGCAGAGCTCTCCTGAGAACCACATTGGACCGCATCCCACCCCTCCTAGATTCTGCAACCAACTCAATTATTCTTGTTGTGAGTTAAACCCTGAATAAATTCCTTTGACTTTCAAATAGACTCCATGGAATTATCCCATTATCTGGCCCCCTTTTCCCAATATCCAACCAGACAATACCCTGGAGAGCATTGAGTCATGAAGCAACCCATCTCAGTGTGAGGGGTTCTCACTAAACTTCCTGCTTTATATAAAGGGCCACTTAAGGGGCTAGGGAGAAAGCCATATCAATAAAGGGCTTGCTGTACAAATGTGGGGACTTGAGTTCAGATCCCCAGCACCCACTTGAAAAGCTGGGCACAGAATGCAGCTATAATCCTGGCCCTGGGGTGGCAGAGACAGGAGGACCCTGGGCCTTGCTGGCAGCCAGTCTAGCCAAATCCGTAGGCTCCAGGTTCAGTGAGAGACTGTCTCAAAACACAAAGTGAAGAGTGACTGAGAAAAGCACCTGATGTTCACCATTAGCCTTCACACACATGTGCACACAAGTACACATGAGCATGGGCACACACGTGTACACACACTCATTCACATACACACTACACACACAAGGGTCATTTAACAATACAACAGAGACAGGTCTCCTAAAAAGCCTCAGAGCACAGAATTGCCCTCATTTTCAGCTGTACTTGGTACAATTCAACACCAATTCACTCCGCAAGGCTGAAGAGCAGTAACTGAATCGTGTAAAGTGCTTATCAAGTAATTATGCTATTAAAATGACACACATCAGTCAGTACACACATTGTCTTTGTCTCTGAATTCTTTGTCTTCTCTGTTTTATTAGTCAAAACACTATTTTCAGCACCATCCTTGAGAACGAAGAAATCTATATTTAAATAATGTTATTAGGCAGTAAGGTGAGCCTGCAAGGAGGGGGACCAGAGGAGCGTGAGGGTGCACCCTGACATCTGGAGAGGGAAAACAGGCAGCGACAGGCTAACTTGGAATGCTAAGAGATGCAGCCTTCCTGCTCCCGAACCCATTTCCACCATCACCAAAGCTGGGTACTCCTCACTGCTCATAGTTCAAACCTGCCAAGAACAACATGAACAGGGAAACACCGACTACTATACGTATGAGGCCAAATCACAGCTAATGTAATTGTTTTAATTAACTGGAATTTTGAAGGCCATTTCTATTCTTTCCAATTTAATTCAGAAATATTGAAAATTATCATTTCCAACCAAATGTGAATTTGGGGAGGTTGTAAGTATGTTTACAAGAAATGAAATAACTAAGAAAACTTTTTTAAAAAAATATCATTCTCTGCTGGCCAGTGGTGTCGCACACCTTTAATCCCAGCACTCAGGAGGTAGAGGTAGGCAGATCTCTGTGGGTTTGAGACCAGCCTGGTCTACAGAGCGAGTTCCAGGACAGCCAGAAACCCTATCTCAAAAAACAAAAACAAAACAAAAAAATCACTCTTTTACTCAACCAGGCTGCTAAGTTAGTTAGAGTTAGAGGGATTCAGGGGAGTGGGCAACAAGACTGACCAAAACACCCTTTCTCCTGGGGAAAGATCCATGGCTGTGTTCAGAAACCATATATTGACCATTCACAACCAACTGAAATGTTAGCACACCTATAAGGCCAGCTATTAGAAATGTCACAAGCAAGAGACTCGGATGAAGGCCCAGTCAGTAAAGTGATTGTCATATAAGGACAAAGACCTGAGTCCGGATCCCTGGCACCCCCACACAAAGCCAGGTGCCTGTAATCCCATTGTTGGAGAGGCTGAGACAGGCAGAGCCCTGGGGTACACTGACAGCCAATCTGTTAAATCAGTGAGAGATCCTGTCTCAAAACACATAGTGAGAAGCAATGAGGAGGACACCTCCACAGGTATGTACACACGTGTGAACGTACACACAAACATGTGCATAAGCTTATACCACACATACCAAAATATCTAAAAGGGCAAGAATTAAGGTAAGAAGAGAGAATTTCAGAGAAAAATAACAAGGAAAAGGAAGAAGTTTATTCAGCCCTGAGTTTTAGAAGAGAAAACATGATTCTTACAATCCAAAGAAGCAAAATGATTCCTAAAACATCTAAAAGATGTGCACCAAAGCCAATCCACACTAAACCATCCAGAAGACATTTTGTGAGTTCTTTAAAAGAAAACTTCTATCTTGCTTCAGAAGTATGGGTTGTTATTATCTGGACAGATGAGGACCACAGATGAAAGAACATTCAGGTTTCCCAAGAGGAAGTCATTAGACCCTGCGGGTCAGTAGGAGTTGAGTGCAGGGCACAGAGAGAAATTACCCAGCGGAGGGTCAAGGAGGAAGGTGGAGGTGAAGCAAGGTGTCAAGGACCTGACAGGGCTGGAACAGACCAGGGAGAAGCTTTCCTGCTGGAGAGTGAAGGAAAGTTAATGGACTGGGGGAGAATTTAGTAGGAGTACAAGAGAGATAAAGTTTAAAAAAAAAGGAGGGAGAATTTCAGGGGAAAGTAACAATGAAAAGGAAGAAGTTTATTCAGTCCTGGATTTTAGAAGAGAACACAGGATGGGACAAACAAATAAAGTTGATGGGTGTGAGGTAATAAGACAAAAAGAGGAGGCTGTAGGAAACAAAGAGAACCTGAAAAGTCAAGAATGTGGCCCAGGGGTGAAACAGTTCCTAGCGCGCATGCGGGGTGTGTGTGTGTGTGTGTGTGGTGGCTTCAATCCAGAGGGAGATAGGGGCGATGTGGAGAATTAGGATAATATCTTAAGCATTTGAGGAAGAAATAGGCGCAAAATCTGCAGTTTCAAGAGTGGAGGCAGCTGGAGTTGGTCATGAGCTAATAGAGAAGAAGTGAAAACAGTCTAGAATTGAGCCATTGCACCAGAGCTCAAGCAGAAAGTCTGAGGGCAGGGTGCACATCCCGGGGGAGACTGAGGCATGCAGGAGGGAGCTGTGCAGGCAACCGCAGAACAGGAGCCAGAAGCGCTCCCGGGGCAGGCAAGGTGAGAAAGAGGCCTCGCTGGGTGTACACAGGGAAGAGATGCAGGCATGGAACATTCCTGAAGGGAGTAACAGGGATTAAATTCTCCCCAAATACACAGCTGTTGAATACAATTTACCCTAGGTAAAGTCCTTTCAAAACAAGAGGAAATTTAATATGATCTTGCAAGGGTTTGCTTTCCTATAGGCTGTGACAGCCTGGACCAGAGGACACAGTCTGCCCACATTCACGAGTGCTACACCCCACAAAGGTGTGTAATTTCATCTGGCACTCCTAACAACCCCCAACACTTCTCCAGCATGAGAGGCTCCACACGCCACTTCCTCCCCTCTCCCCCCGACTTCATACCTCTTTCAATTTTAAGGCTTCTTTCAGAAACTCACGCTGTGACAAGATCCAGCCCCTGAGGATGTCCAGTCTTGCTTTATTATAAACGTCTGTCTGCTGCTGCTTCCTTTTATTTTTTGTTTTTGGCTTTTCTTACATGTGCTGTGTGTAGGTACATATTCATGTGTATGTGTATGTAGGGTGTGTGCCAGTGCACATGCATGCACATGTATGTAGAAGCTGGAGGCTGACTGTGGTGGCTTGAATAAGAAGGGCCCCCATAAGCTCATACATTTGAATGCTTAGTCATCAGGGAGTGTCACTGTTTGAAAGGATTAGAAGGATTAGGAGATGTGGCCTTGTTGGAGAAAGTATGTCACTGGGGGCAGGCTTTGAGGTTTGGAAAGCCCCCAGAGTCTGTCTCTCTCTTTCTGCCTATGGATCAGGATGTAGTTCTCAGCTACTTCTCCTGCATCTGACTGCACGCCACCATGCTCCACGCCATGATGATAATGGACTAAACCTCTGAAGCTGGTAAGCACACCCCATTTAAATGTTTGTTTGTTTGTTTGTTTGTTTGTTTGTTTGTTTGTTTGTTTGTTTTTAAATAAGAGCTGCCTTGGTCATGGTGTCTCTTCACAGCAATAGAACACTGACTGAGACACTGACATTAGATGTCTCTTTCAATTACTGTCCACATATATTCTTTTTTTTTTTTTTTTTTTTTTTTTTTGGTTTTTCGAGACAGGGTTTCTCTGTGTAGCTTTGCGCCTTTCCTAGAACTCACTTGGTAGCCCAGGTTGGCCTCGAACTCACAGAGATCCGCCTGGCTCTGCCTCCCAAGTGCTGGGATTAAAGGCGTGCGCCACCACCGCCCGGCTAATTCTTTTTTTTTTTTTTTTAAGACATGGTGTCTCAATAAATCCTGAGCTCACTGATTGGCTAGATAGCTGGCCAAGGAGCCATGGATCCTCCTGTCTCTGCCTCCCCAGCACTGAGATTACACACATGCTGCTCCTGGACTAAACATCTTCATACGGGTTCCAGAGGCAAAACTGAAATGCTCACACTTGTGAGACAAGCACTTACCAACACACCTACCCCTCCAGCCGTGGCCTTGAGCTCACTATGTAGCTGAGGATGATTGTGACCAAGTTCTTCATCACCAAAACCCATGACATTGTCTGCGTCTTCATTCTGCTTCCCAAAGAACAATCTAAGTACTTACAACTAAGTGCCAAAGTACTTAGTACCACAGTACTCAGTTGTAACTAAGTACCTATTACCAAGTAACAACCGAAGCCAGAACAAGCACAGAACAAAGCTCTCCCAGGTAAGAGCCTGTTCTGATGGTTCTCTGCTTGTCTACCCATGGTGCCCTGATCTTTCCCAACCCTTTCTCCTGCCTGTACATTCTACATGGGGCCAGCAAGGTGGTTCAGCGAGGAAAAGCTTTGTCCTGTAAGTCTGACAATGGGAGTTCCCACAGCGGAACACACAGTAAAAGAGAAAACTGAGTCCAAAGAGTTGTTGCCACACACACACTCCCACACACACATAATAAACACACACACAAACACACTTATACACACACACACTTATACACACTTGCATACACAAAATCACACTACAATACACACACTCTCCTTCACACACAGATTCACACAGTCACAAACACACACCATGATGACAAAGAGATTATCTGTAATGTCCTATTCTTCCCCTCTCCAGCTTTGCCTTTTAGCACCATGACCCCAGCCCCGTATCTGATGGTATTCTAATGAGCTGGATCTAGTTCTAAACATGCTTCTTACAGACCATGAGCTAAAGGTCTATTCCCATTTCAAACACAACCGAATACAAAACCAAAGCATGCATGTGAGTCTTTCTCCTGACTTCCCATGTACAATGATACTGTCATTTTTGCTGAAACTTAGAATACAATTATCTTTTTTTGAAGACACAAAAAGCTAAGTTATTTAGCTTTAAACATATGCCAACCATCTTATATAATTACTTAATAGTTGTTATCATCATTATTATCATCATCACTTTCCAGAAGAGGAAATGAAAGCTTGAGTTTATTTCATTTGCTCAGAGCCATTCTGAGCTGAGATATAATCCCAATATTTATTTGTTTACTTCTTTGCTTTTCTTAATTAAAATTTTTTTTGAAAATTTCAATCATGACTACTGTACTTACACAACTCCACCCTTTACTTTCCTCCTCCAGCTCCTCCAGTGTCCTCCTCAAATTATTGACTTCCAGATCTTTAATTACTGTTACACACACACACACACACACACACACACACACACACACACAGCCTGAGTTCATTTGGTGCTGTTCAAGAATATAATCATCTTTGAACTCTCATTCTCTACTACCCTGCACCAGTGACTGAGACCTGTTTGCTACCATGTCTCTGTCCGTAATTCCTCGCCTATTAAACCACAGCAGTTACAGTTCTTCCTGTTTCAGTGAAATGACTCCTGCTGACACCTCTAAGATTGTCGGTGTTGCAAAACCTCCCCTCGCTTCAGGTCCCCCTTATGCTTTTTCTCTAGTAATTTGTAAGTATCTATCTATCTATCTATCTATCTATCAACCTATCTATATATCATCTATCTATCTATCATCTATCTATCATCTATCTATATATCATCTATCTATCTGTCTGTCTATCTATCTATCTATTTATCTATCATCTATCTATCAACCTATCTATCTATCATCTATCTACCTATCATCTATCTACCTATCTATATATCATCTATCTATCTATCTGTCTGTCTATCTATCTATCTATC
>CABHPQ010160541.1:7237-32995 GCA_902168405.1 Peromyscus aztecus | reverse complement strand
GGGGGGGGTTGGGAGGAGATGAGGGAGTGGGGAAGTGGGAGGGTATTGCCAGTCTTCTGGGTTGTTCTCCAGTTTTTGAATGACTCTGCAGGGCCCACTCAGAGATATGGAACCATGGATGGAAACACACCTGGGAGACTGAGGATGTTTTGTGCTATTACTTTGAAATTTTAAATTCTTCTTTCTACTGTGAATGGATGCAAATTGTCTTTCATAGTGACATTTAATATACATCTCATTGACACTCTATGGCATGGGGAGTGTTGGGAAGGAGCTTGCTAGCTGAGGTTTTAGAGGGAGTGGAGGGCTGCTTTCACAGCAGGCTTGCACACAAATGCTGTATTCCTCTGGGCCAAACTGAACACAGCCATCTTTGAAGAGCTAGGAAGGAGAAGAACACTGGTGTGTTTACCTTTGGTGTGCTGCTCATGAATACCTACTCAGTTTCCAGTGTAAAGACACCTTCCATTCCAAAAGACCAACAATGGGATAGATAGCCCGTGAGCCATGAGCAGAGCCTCTAGGTTCACAAGCGGCTCTCTGATGTTCGCACAGTGAGTGAATTGGGAATGACGCTGTTCTCAGAAGGGGTCGCAGAGGAAGGCATGGCTGGACGCATCCACCCGTATCAGCCCCACATGGAAGCTCCTCTCTTTCCTAACCAAGCACAGTAGCTGCAAATGTCCTTCTCTCCCCTAGCTTCAGCACCATGGGTTGAAATGATATGTTCCTGAGAAATCTTTCTTCTAGACAGTGTTGACTTTTAAGTAACTTTTTAATGATAACCGTGCGATGAATTGAAATGTGTGGACTATGACACGGTCATTCAGGGAGCAACTGAGTATGGGAAAGTGATTGGGCATGCCATTGTGACTGGTATTGATTTTATTTTCTCATGCCAAATTGACCTTTGACCCTCTGTAATCATTTCAGTGAACTCATTACTCGTGTCACCCCCAGGGCCCTGTAAGCCAAAGAACATTGTCAGCAGGTGTGATTTGCACTAAACATAGACATTTGTGTACTTTTCTTATTCTAGAAGCTTCCATTATCATCACCAATACTTGAGAATGAAAATATCCAAAGATTCTCTGAGAAACATTGGTGGGAAAGGTGTGTACTGTGTCTATTCAAGACAGGACCTTTCTTTTACCCAGAATTAACTGACTACCTGGCTGTGGAGTTAAATAATTACACTTTCCAAAAATTTTCCTGTTTTCTTCTCAGTGAAGAAGAGGCTCAGTGGTTAAGAATACTTGCTTTTCTTCCAGAGGACCAGGTTCAACTGCCAGCACTGACATCAGGAAGCTCACAGTCATTTGCAACTCCAGCTCCAGGGAATCTGACGCCCCCTTCTGGTCATCACAAATACAAACATGTGGCATACACACACCCACACAAGTACACATAAACAAGAAAAAGAAATAGTCAATATAGTGAAAATAAATCTTTAATGTAGTGTGATATAAAATCTTTAATGTTACACACACACACACACACACACACTCCTCCTGTTTGTTTTTCTCTTCCTTTCCTATGTCCCCTTCCCTGTTTCTATCTTATGTGACAATAAGACATTATCTGGGTCTTTAGAACATAAGGATGGTTTCCTTGCTGCTTCGGATTAGGCCACCCAGTGAATCCCTGAATCCTTGTTCTAATCTGACCCTTACTGACCTATGTGTCCTCTCTCAGGGCCACAGTAAGTCTTCAATGATCTCAGCCACACAAGGCCTTCCCCTCACCTTCTTTGTCCAATCAAAGCTCATATCGCCAACCTAGGCTCTGAGTTGTTACTAAGGCATTCTTTCCCACTTCTAGGCCCAAGTAAAGAAAAACGAAAATTGGGACTTCCAGGCATGTCAGCGATAAAAGACCCACTGCTCGACAGCGTGTGGCCACATGCTACTGCACGTAGTACTGCTTTACAACGGTGGCTGGTCATGGGATAGGCACCCAAGCTCGGGGCAGCACAGGACGGCTCATGCTTGCGACACAAGAAAGTGTTCAGGTGGAGTAAGTGCAGAGAACAGATAAATGTCATTTCAAAAAAAAAAAAAGTGCATCCTTTGGGGAAATCATCCAATATTCACCCAAGACGTAGTTTGTGAGGGGAACTGTCAGGTGAAGGCATAATAAACCAGTCAGGAGTCTCAGGGAGCTTGCAGACTGGCTACAAATGCAGCCAGCCATAGAAACCACAGTTGGGTGAGGAGGCGTGAGCTCTTGGCAAAAGCAAGCCTTGGTAGAGACATGGAGGCTGGGGTGAGGCAAGTGTCAGCAGAGAAAGTTCCTGGGAAGGGGGCGGCTAGGCAGACATTTGAGTAAAGGGTTCTCAGCATTATGGTGTCTGCTGTCGGATTTGTACCATCTGAAAGTGTTATTGTCTCCTCATGATGGGTGTGTGTGTGTGTGTGTGTGTGTGTGTGTGTGTGTGAGAGAGAGAGAGAGAGAGAGAGAGAGAGAGAGAGAGAGAGAGAGAGACTAGATGTCTGTGCACCTGTGTGTCTGTGTCTGGGTGTCTGGGTATGTGTGTGTGTGTGTGTGTGTGTGTGTGTGTGTGTGTGTGTGTATGTGTGTGTGAGAATGGATGTCTGTGTACCTGTGTGTCTATGTCTGGGTGTCTGGGTATGTGTGTGTGTCTGTGTGTGTGTGATGAACCCATACAGGAGGACAAAGAGCTTTGCTCAAGAAGGGCTCTGGACAGCACATCTGGGGATGGACACTACTGGAGCATAGCACAAGTGTGATCTGAAAGCAGCCAAGGAGATGATCCCACTTGAGCCCAGTGGAATCCCTTAGACCCATAAGGGTCTCCGCACCCCAACATCAAGGGAGGGATTAAAAACATATATTCATATTTTTGAACTCTTACCACTCACTTCAAAAGCCATCATGAAGATTTGCCAAATCAAAGGATAATGGTGACAGCAACAAAAACAGCCTCATTAATTCAGTGACTATTGCGGGCCAGTTAATAACATTGCTCAGTTCCGGTGTTAGAGACACAAGGATTTAGCACTTTATACTTCAAAGCCTTATTTTGAATAACATATTTATAATGTTAATCAGATCCATATTAAAAGTGAGCCAGGGGACCCATGAGAAAAAGGAAACGTGTTGTGATGTAAGCAATGATGAGAGAAGGCTATGGCTGTATCTCTGAGTATACTGAAGACCCTTCCAGGTAGATGCATGAGGACAACTCTTTAGCACAATGACCGTAACACACATGCTCTTCATCTTGTATTCAGCAAGTCTGCAGGGCATTTTCTTGATTAGGGATTGTTGTGGGAGGCCCTGCTCACTGTGGGCAATGCCATACCTGGGCAGGTGGTCCTGGACAGCATAAGAAAGCAGGTTGAGCAAGCCATGAGGAGCAAGCCAGTAAGCAGCTTTTCTCCATGGCCTCCGCTTCAGTTCCTGCCTCTGGGTTCCTGCCTTGAGTTCCTGCCCTGACTTCCTTGGATGATGAACTACGACATGGAAGTGTAAGCCAAATAAACCCTTTCCTCCCCAAGTTGTTTTTTGTCATGGTGTTTATCACAGCCACAGGAAGCAAACTGGGACATACAGGGAAGAGGTGCATATTCAGGTTCTTTCTTTGTCAGATAAAATCTGATGCCTGCAAAAGCTCCTCGGTGTAGTTGCATGACCAGAAAAGTTCATGTTTTGTTACAGCAGTCCTCTTGCCTAACAATTCAAAGTCAGCTCTCCACCAGCTACATGATGTTTTCCCTGTTTTTGTTGTGCCAATATTGAAGTGGTGTGAGTGTGAGGGTATGGTATGATGTAGTACCTCCGTGTGAGCTGAGGGTCTTCTATATGTGTGTGATAGGTGGTGTGCATCACATGGTATGTGTTCTGTGTGTATGATAGGTGGTGTGTGCGCATAGAACATGTGGTGCCTATGGCATGTGTGTGGTATGGTAGGTGTGTTAGATGGTATGGGTAGTGTGCTGTGGTACATGGGGACATTGTGCGTACTAGACAGTGGTAGTGTATGGGAGGTGGTATATTGTGGTGTTGTATGTGCTAGATACATATACATATAGTAGGTGCTGTGCATGTGCTAGGTGGTGTAGCTGTAGTGTAGAATATGTGCTCAGCAGTGTGTGTGTGTGTGTGTGTGTATGTGTGTGTGTGCTAGATGGTAAGAGCAGTGTGGTGTGTGTATTTAGTAGGTGGTGTGTGCATAGTATGGTGCACAGGCATGTATGATCCCTGTTTTGTGATGTGATATATATATATATATATATATATATATATATATATATATATATGATAGGTTGTGGCCTGTGTGTAACAGGTAGCATGCAGAGCTTGCAGAGAGTGTCAGCTCCACTGGAACTGGACTTAGAGAAAGTTGTGGGGCCTCCATGGGGATGCTGGGAATCACACCTGGGTCCTTTGGGAAGGCAGAAAGTACTCTTAACCCCTGAACCATCTCTCCAGCCCCTGTTTGCGCCCCTTGGCTATGAGTTCTGTGTGTGCTGAATCCCAGGAGGCTTTCTAGTGGATTTTTGGCCTGGGGGCAGTCTTAGGATCACCAGTACATCTGTCTTCCTTGAGAAGCCAGGAACACAGTAGCAGTCTCAGTGACTTTGAAGGACTCAAGCTCTTGCAAAGTTCTCGGTATCTGCTTTAAGGAGAGCTCTTGAAACCCCCAACCTTCCTGACCCAGCCCAGAGATAAGATTTCCCACATCTTGATTTGCCCTTTGACCAGGCTCAATGACTATTCTCTTAAGGGAATCAGGTCAGTTTGCATACGTTCTAGGTGGGAGCTGGTCAGGAGAGATGTGGGGTGCCAGGCTATCCACAAAACTGCCGAGAGCCTTGAAGAAGCCATTTCATGTTTAACAATGCTTTCATTTAATTCCTTATTTAAAAAAAAACACAAAAAGTTGTTGCAATTTATAGCTATTACAATTAAAACAGAACTTTAAAAAATTCACAAGATGACTTTAACAGTCACAGAATTTATGGTCTAATGTTAGAATTTGTGCTATTTTTAAAATACTAGAAAAGTCTACTGCCCGCAGGGTACTGATGGCATTAATTACTCCTCTTGGGACAAAATAATCTACAAAAGCAACTTGTATTAGTTACTTTTCTGTGGCTCTGATAACACGCTATGGCCAAAGACAATTTAAGGAAGAGAGAGTTTATTTTGGTTTACGGTTCCAGAGGGGTAAGAGTCCACCACGGCAGGGCGAGGCGTGGGGTGAGAGTCCACCATGGCAGGGTGAGGCGTGGCAGCTAGTAGCAGGCATGGTGTCAGACACAGGAGGCTGTGCACTCACATCTTGAACTGTAAGCACAAAGCAGAGAGAGTGAGCTGAAAGTGAGGCAAGGCTCTTAACCTCCAAGTCCACCCTAAGTGACGCACTTCCTCCAGCAAGACTGCGCCACCTAAACCTCCCTGAGTAGTATCACCAAGTGGAGACCAAATTGTTCAAATGCTTGAGACTGTGGAGAATATTCCTCATTCAAACCACCACACAACTAAAGGAAGGAAGGATTTGGTTTTTGATTACATCATGAGGATATAGCCCATCACGGTGGGGAAGGCTTGGCGGCGGGAGTGTGAGGCACTTGCCACATTGCATCTGCAGCCAGAAGCAGGGAGAAATGAACGCTGATACTCAAGGCTCTCTCCTTTTTGTTCAGGCCAGGACTCCGCCCCAAAGGATGCTGCCACCCACATTTAGAGGGAATCTGTGTGCTTCAATTAACTCAACCTTTGAATTCCCTTCCAGACATGCCCAGAGGTTTGTTTCCATGGTGATCCTAAACCCCATCAATTGATAGTCAAGGTTAACCATCACACTGCCCCAGAACTACAATTCCATCAAAATCAACCTGAACATTGGAAGAAGTGACACTGTCTGTCTGGCTTTTTTTTTCTTTCTTTCTTTCAGTTAATGGAATAAAGCTTAAACCTTTGCAGTCAGCACTCTACACGGGTGAATGACTCCCAGGGACTCTGATGCTGTGATTGGCAGTCATAATGCATCCTCAGCCATGTGCTGATGGCAGGAAATAGCATTAGCAATAGTGTTGTTGTATAATTCTGAACATTCATGTGGAGACAGCACAGGGACAAACATATACACACAAGGACACTTATGGGCACACACGTGTAAGCTAATCACAGAGTGGTTGAGAGCCAAGGCTTGGAGTCAGATGGACCTGAGTGGGAGTCTTGGATTTTCCGCCTGTTGGCTCTGTAAATATGGACACTTGCCTAACTGCTCCCAGCCTTATTTTTTCCTCATCTATAAAAAGTCCAGGACTATGCCAGAATTCCGTGGGTACTCTGAGAACTCAAAGAATTAAATCAAAAAGAGGCACTAGCCATGGGGAGTAGGCAGTGGTGGGCTACTGAGCATCCATAAAAGAACCAGGTAGTAACTTGGGGACCGTAGGTTGACAGTTTCTATTTGCAATAAGGATATGTGGTGTGCCACCCTGGAGAACTGGGT
Source organism: Peromyscus aztecus (assembly GCA_902168405.1). NCBI lineage: Eukaryota > Metazoa > Chordata > Mammalia > Rodentia > Cricetidae > Peromyscus > Peromyscus aztecus. The sequence goes on along the minus strand of CABHPQ010160541.1, from coordinate 26,508 downwards.
TACTTAACTTCTCTGCACTTCAGTTTCCCAAACTGCCTGGTTGGAATAGTCATAAAGTCTACTTCATGTGGTCCTCTAGGGAATCACATAAATTAATCCATGTAGAGAACTCAGAAACACGCCGATCCCAGCCTCAGCACTCAATAGATGTTCACTAGTGCTATTACTATTATCCCAAAATATCTCAGAGCTATTCATTTCTAATGTCTCGCTTTGCAAAATCTTCTTGAATCCAAACTGTTTCTTTCCTATCTAACAGGTTGCAATTTTTTTCTGAAAAAAAAAAAGAGAGAAAGAGAGTGAGTAGTATTCTAGCAAGGATTGGGGATAGAGGAGAGTCCACGTGACACCCAAACAAGGAAGTGATGATCTAGAGAGGTCAGAGGGTGTCCACATGTGGACAAGAATATAGATACAGAGAAGAGCATCTGGGACAGACTCAAGATAGTTGGAGAACAGAAGGGCTGGGGTGGGGGCATTACTTCACCGAGAACTTGGTAGCTCTACATTCTCAGAAGGAAACCAAACAAAGAAAACTTTCCCAATGGCATGCCACTTTTCAAAGTCAGAAACCTCAGAGAAAATAACTGATACCCAACATGCACCAGAGAAATTGGTTTGGGGAACAGTCAAAGACAAGATAGCAGATGGTCTAAGTCCTCCATCTATAGCTCCAGTCAACTGAAGGCAGGACATGATTAGTTTGACTGTAAAATAGCATAGGTATTAGACGGACATCAACAGTCACTGAATAGTTTTAGAAGTAGTGAGTTTAGTTCAAGGGTCGGGAAAAGATGGTTTCCCCAACAACACTTCTCAACGTTCATTGTGAATGTAAACCACCCAGGATGCTTATTAAACATGGACGTTTTTGGCATCCGCCCCTAATGATTCTGCTTTAATGTGGGGTTGAGAGCATGCAAGTTTTAACCAGCACTTCAGAGAGCTCAACACACATCATTATCCCAGTACATACTGAGAAGACTTAGCCCTTGGTGGCTTATAAGTAGACTTCTTCATAGTTCTGTGACCTCTGAGAGGGAATGGAAATTCCATTTTGTGCGTCTGTTTTCCAGGAGAGAGATTTCATAAGTTATTGTGGACTCTCAAAGGATTCTGACTGAAGAGTCCTTCTGGAATGCAGGGAGAAGGTCTTGCAACTGGAACCTACATAGCTAGCTAAGGAAAACTGGCCAAGTGCAAGAGTTGTGTAAACTAAGACAGTCATTACTTCTCAAGAACAGGAAGAGGCGAGTTCAGATTCTAAACTAAGCTGAACTACTGGGCAACAAGGGAAGAGGAAGATGCGGTATAGTGGCCCCAGGGCACTGGCATCCACCGTCTCCAGGCGTCATCCACCACCCTCAATCTGATGTGTGGTGCTGATGGCAGCCAAAGAGTGTGCAGCAGCTTGCTGAGACAGGTGTAAGCAGCAGAATGCATTCTCAGACTTCCTTGTGATGCTTAGCATCCAAGGGAAGGGACCACAAGGTTCAGGATGCAGAAGTGACTATAGTTACAGGGACAGAGGGCTGCCTTTCCAGATGTCTCTTCCACCTCCACCACGTTCTCAAGACCTAAAAGAAGGTTCAGTAATTGAAGGTGGAAAAATGAAATCAGAGCTGAGATGACACAAATCAGCAAAGGGAAAGAGGAAGAGAAAGGAGGAGGGGAGAAGTTGGGGGGGGGGGGATTCCTACAAACGCTTTTCTCATTCAAATGCATTGCCGCATCCACATGATCAGACGGTACAGCTGTTAGTGTGAGGTTGCCTTGAATTCTGCATTGTGAAGGACCTTCTGACCTTTCCAGAGAAGAACCACACGAAAGATGATTGGAAAAGGATGGACAGGCTTCTTCCCTTGCAGTGGTGTTGGCAGATCAGCCCTGACTCTCTCTCTTCTCTCTCTGTCTCCATGGCTGCTTTGATCATGGTATGGATTTCTCTTGTCTTGCTTCCTTGCCCATGGAGAAGGACTCCAACCCCAACTCTTTCTTACTGCCCGCCCTCCTCCTCCCTATTTGGATAAACAGCTTTGGCTTCCCCTCAATATTGTCACTCTCAGTTCTTATGCCTGAAGGGGTCTGTGCTGAGACTTGGAAGACAAAGCGTCTATGGACCTTCAGGGTGGAAAGTCAAAGCTAGAGCTTCTAGAATTGCCATCTTCCTTCTCTAGGGCCAGGCTTCCAAGAGCTGACCCACCGCCATTACCGTGCAGAGCACACCAGGGATTCTAAGAAGGGAACGTCACCAGATGAGTTTCTTGTGTGCTAACGGGTTTGGAAGGGGCTTCTGCCAGCAAAAGAGAAGTGTGGAAAGGGCTGGTGACAGAAGCCGGGGCAAGCAAGGCCACCGGGGACGATGGGGAACCATCATGATGTGAAGCTGCAACACAGGGCTTGGGGAGAAGCTGTGCCATGGAGAAGCCAGGTAGGCAAGGGAAGGCAGAGGGGTATTAATCCTCCCCAGGTGTGTTCCTGCTGCCCACTGGCTGAATCCAGTCAGAAGCAAGAGAGAAGGGAAGCCTGGTAGCCTGCTGAGCCACAGAACTCAGGGTAGAGAGGAGAGATATAGATATGGACACTAACCAACATAAGTCAGAGAAAAGGACAGGGACCAGAGGCTCTGAGCTGGCCGTGTGTGCAGAACGTGACCCTAAACAGAACTCCTCTGTGCTGAGCTCCTAAAACGAAGGGGCTGGGAGAAGATCTCCCCACTTGCCCCTGGATTTCTGAACAAATCAAAGCATCCTATGAAGGACTGAACCACATCTCCTCAAATTGTATCTTGAAATCCTAACTCCAGTGTGACTGTATGTGGCAGGAGGAAGAACAGCATGTGTTGACCCCAAATCTGTCTCTTTGACAGGAGAACTGCTTTGAGCTGAGGGTAACCAAGCTGCAGGAAAGGCCCTCTGCCTCCTTCTGCCTAAAGGCGGAAGAACTCCCTCTCTCTTCCTTCCATCTCAGTGTGGGGAAAGGACTCTACCCTTTCTTCTTTCCAAATGTGGAAAAAGCTGCCCACTCCCCCTTTAGTCTGAAGGCTCCAGAGAGGGCTCCAGAGGGACTCATCAGGGACTCAGTCCAATAGTAATGACCCCCTGGATTCCCAACCTTGGAGACCTGAAGTCACTCGCTTGTCCCTGCTGTTCCTCCAGAATATTGTTATTCTTTTTAAAGATGCTGTATGAGCTGGGGTTCAAAGCTGCCTCTTCAAATTACTTGCTAGTGGGCACCCCTGTGTGTTATAGGCTTGACATTCATGTTGGCAAACTTCAGTTTCTTTTCATCTTCTCTGTCTTTTGTTACAGAGTCTCAGGCAAGAGCTCAGAACTATGCAGTTTTCCTCCTCTGCAGAAGATTGGGCCTTTGGCAGGTGATTAAGGTTGGCTATGGTTAGAATGTTTGAATCCTTCCAAAATTCCTGCTGGATCCTACCACTTGATTCGTTCATAAGAAGAGATGGCACTTTTGAAAGGCAAGCCTTCAGGGCTCTGCTCTTGTGAGAGGGGTTGATGCCCGTGATGGTCTATTGTCAAGGTCAATTTGACTAGTGGCTTGGTGTTTCTAGTGCTGTGATAAAATACTATGACCAAAAGCAACTTGGGGAGGAGAGGTTTTATTTCACTTTATAAATTGTAGTCCATCATGAAGGGGAGCCAGAGCAGGAACTCAGGGTAGGGACCTGGAGGCAGGAACTGATGCAGCGCCCATGGAGGATGCTACTTACTGACTTGCTACTCACGGCTTGCTCAGCCTGCTTTCTTATACAGCTCGACCACCAGCCCAGAGATAGCACCACCCACAATGGACTGGGTCCTCCCACATCAATCACTAATTAAGAAAATGCCCACAGGCTTGCCTATAGGCCAATCTCATGGAGGCATTTTTTTCAATTAAGATTCCTTTTCCAAGAACCTTAACTTTTGTGTCAAGCTGACGAAAAACTTACCAGGACAATTAGGTTAAAAATCTCTTAAGAGACACACCTCTATGTCCATGAACACGTTTCTAGAAAGGTGTAACCAAAAGAGGGAAGAATCACCCTGAAGAGCCTATGGGCTGGGGTCCCTGACGGAGTAAGAGAGAACAGGAATGGAACACCACCATTCATATCCTGTCTTCTTGGCTGTGGATGAAAGGGGACCAGCTTCCTCACATTTCTGTAGTCACAGCTGGGGCTGCTCTTGATACTACACTTCTCCAGTCTTGATGGGCTGTACCTCCAAACTGTGACCCACAAGGGACCCTTCTTTTTTTTTTTCAAGACAGGGTTTCTTCACGTAGTTTTGGTGCCAGTCCTGGATTTCGCTCTGTAGACCAGGCTGCCTCTGCCTCCCCAGTGCTGGGATTAAAGGCGTGTGCCACCACCGCCCGGCTGGGACCCTTCTTTTAAGTTGCTTTGTCTCCAATCATTTCGTTAGAGCAATGGGGAAAATAACTAAGACGATGTCTTTATTAAGGAAGTTTGGAGATCTACATGGTGCTTCGACACCTCCCAGCACGTGAGGACACAGACTTGTTACTTTAAGGGGATGGAACATAGCAACAGGAAGCAGAGAACAACCTTTACCAGACACTGAATCTGCTGGTGCCTTGGCCTGGGACTTTCTAGCCTTCCAAACTGTGAGAAATGAATTCCCATTCTTTATAAACAACAGGGATTATCATATTCTGTCACAGCAACAGAATGGTTTAAGACAAAATAAAATATCATCATACAGGTGATCAGATGAGTGATCTTGTGAAAAGGACACTGTGATGGCTAGCCTTAGTTGTCAGCTTGACACAACCTAGAATCATCCAGGAAGAGAGTCTTAATAAGGGATCATTTCTGCAGGGTTGGCCTATTGGCATGTGTGTTGGGGATTGTCTTAATAAGCTGATATGGGAAGAACCAGTTCACTGTGGGTGGCACCATCACCTAGGCAGGAGGAATAAAACTGAGTACAGGCAGATAACTGAGAGTGAATGCGTCCATTTTTCTCTGCTCTTGACTATATATGTGACGTGACTAATTGAGTTACTGCCTTGATTTCTCATAACCTGGAACTGTGAGCTAAAACCAACCCTTCCCCTCCTAAGCTGCTTCCCATTGTGGTATTTTATCACAACAACAGAAATGAAGCTAGAGTGGAAATCAAAGGTATTTTCTCCCCCTTCTTGTAAAGTAAAGGCTGTGGAGTACATAGTGACAGGGTGGTCTGCAAACCAGAGAAAGCCCTTCTCTAGACACCAACCCCGTCTGAACATCTTGAATTTCTCACCTCAAGATTGTGAGGAAATAAACACCCACTGTTTAAGTCTCCCAGCCTGTGGCATTTTGTGGTGTCAGCCTGAGTTGACTAAGACAGTTGGAAATGTCCGCATAGAAGGCTCAGAAGTTGGTGTGGAGAGCAGCTAGATGCCGTCTAATGGAAGTGATAGAAAATGAAGGGTCTGGCTGGCAAGCCTTCTAGTCCATTTTCTCAGAATTCAGAATCTTTCATTTTTAAAAGGAGATCTATAAATAACTTTCAGCTTGGCAAAGCAAAGAGAGTGTCTTCTTTGATCCTCGGTGAAGATCCTGAAGTAGGCAGGAGTCAGCGATGATGGAGGACTTCAGGGCGGGAAGGTCCAGGCCTCCATCATGGCAGTAGCTAGGCAGTCTGAAAGGAGCCCCACGCTGGTTGGTTTTGACTATCAATCCAATGTAACTGAGAATCATCTGGAAAGAGGGACTTAATGAGGAGTTATGTAGATAATGTTGACCTGTGGGCATGACTGTAGGTGGTTGTCTAGATTGTTAATTGATGTAGGAAGATCCAGCCCACTGTGGGCAATTCATTCCCCAGGCAGGGGCTCCTGAACTGTATAAGGGAGGAGAAACAGAGCTGACACCAATCAAGGGTCCGTGTGTTTAGTCTCTCTTTGTTCTTTGATGGTGGATGTGGCACTTTGAGATTTGCCTTGACTGCCCCAAAGTAACAGACTGTAACCGTGGATTGTAAGCTAAATAAACATTTTTTTCATTAGGTTGACTTTGGTGAGGGTATTTTTATTACAGTAACATAAACAGGCCCTGTGAGAGAGGTGACTGATTTCTACATTAACCCTTAACTGGGCCACCCAGTACATCGCTGATCCAGGTTCTGTGGCCCCCATGCAGCAGTTAAGGCAGCCTCCCCAAGACATCAGTTGGCTTAACCACGTGTTGGTCTTCAGTCCCAGCTTCTGTAGCAGGTATGGTGGCAATTCTGGCAACATTGGTGATAAATTGTCAATTAGAGGATCTAATATCCTGAGAACTCTCAAAGCATCCTTGATGGACGAGAGCCCCAAGTTGCCCAGGGAGAGGTGTCTGGATAGCTAACTGATGCCCGGACATGGGAATCTCCTTACTAGCCACCTATTTGGGGCTTACCTTTAAAACTGTCCATTAGAACTGTGCATGGTGTTTTGAACACACAACAGACTGTTAATGGCCTATAGTCACGTGGTCCTCTTATTTTCCCTTCAGCTTCAGCAAAGAGAACTGGTGTCCACCCCCTTGTAGTTCCCCAGGCAGCTTAGAGTAAAGCACATGTGTGCCTATGACTGGGGTTCCTGACACACCCCTCCAAGTTTAGTGTCAAACCAAAACGATGCCTATTCATGTGATACCAGTACCAAAGGACACCACTAACTTTATCCATCAGAGTTCCCTGTGGCAAAATTCCCAGAGTTAACTCTGGTTGATTTAGATAAGCACACAATTGTCTTAATAGTCTGCTTTTAACTCTTTTTATTAGGATGTGTGTGTGTGTGTGTGCGTGCATTCTTATACCTAGTTCTCAACAGTTAAGAACTTAATTTGGTGTGTTTTACTGGCATTGTCACAGTTGCTGGAATCCATTTTTGCCATTTGGAGGGTTTTTTTTTCTCCATATTGTTTCTTTGGGATATATCTTTAGGGTTTCCAAGAAAAGCGATTCTATTCCAGGGCATGGGAACTCTATGTGTGAATGTGACGAGTGTAGTTTCTTTTCTGTATTGTCTTAGTAAGCATTTGGTGCATGAATTATGCTAGCTTTGTAAAACTGACTGACCTACATGAAAGAAAACTACAAAACTCTACTGGGACGACATAGAAAAGAAGATTTAAAAAAAAGTAGACTGAAGTATCCAGTACTGGAGGGAAAGTGTGTGTGTGTGTGTGTGTGTGTGTGTGTGTGTGTGTGTGTGTGTGTATGTGTGTGTAGAGACAGAGACAGAGGTGATGATGGTGTATGTGGTACAGCCTTAGTGGTCAAAGGAGGATAAGTGTGTGTGTGTGTGTGTGTGTGTGTGTGTGTGTGTGTGTAGAGACAGAGATGGTGATGGTGTATGTGGTACAGTCTTAGTGGCCAAAGCAGGATATTTGATGTCCTGCTGTATCTCTCTCCACCTAATTATTTTGAGACAGGGTCTCTCACTGAATCTAAAGCTAGATTAGCAGCCAGCAAGCCCCAGTGATCCCATTTCCACCCTCACAGTGCTGTGGTTAAAGGCTTGTGCATAGCCACACAGAGCTTCTTATTTGGGTTCTCAGAATTTGAACTCCGGTTTTTGTGCTTGTATGGCAAACATTCTTACCACTGAGCCAGCTTCCTAGTCCTGCGTGTGTGTGTGTGTGTGTGTGTGTGTGTGTGTGTGTGTGTGTGTGTGTGTATCACTTAAAATGTTAATTCTTCCCAGATTCACCTTTGAGGTTTAAGCTAGCCTTCATCATCCCACTAGAATTACCCTCTAGAATTTGATAACTATAAAGTTCACGTGGGTGAAAAACATCCAGATCAGAGTCCTTCTTCTATGTTGGGCTCTCAGTGTACTACAAAGTGCTGCAATATACAGGTTGTGTTTCTCAAAGGTCAATCATTTGCTTGATTTACTGTGGTTACAAATCTCACACAGTGACATTGTCACAGTGGTCAGAAAATGTGGCCCATGAAATTGATGCTTTGGTGATCAACAGCTTCTCTTTGGTCCAGAGCCACTTTGTATCCGAGTTCCTCCTTACAGTCTTCACAGGGAAGTGGAACTGCAGTTACACGGATAATTTACTCTCTACAGATTTTAAACTTGGAGCTGGGGAGATGGATCAATATAAGAGCACATAGTCTGCAAGTGTGACGGCCTGGATTCAAATGCCCAGAACACATGTATATGTGGGGCATGGCCACATGTGCCTGTAACCCCAGCAAATGGTGAGTGTGTGTGTGTGTGTGTGTGTTTATGCAGAAACAGAAAAATTCTGGCACCTCATTGGCCAGTCAACCTAGCTGAAGTGGCAAATTTCTGTTTCAGTGAGAGACCCATGTCAAAGCAACAAGGCAGAGAGCAATGGAGGCACTGACATCCTCTTCTGGTCTCTACAAGCACATACATTGCCACACACTCACATACACGTAACACACACCACGTACAACACACACACACCACATACACACACAACTGTTTTTCTTTGAAAGCTGCCCTATTCTTCTGTATGTTCTTTCTGCGTGTTCTGTCACGGTGTGACAAAAACCTTTCTGCACAAGCTGGTCCCCATCACACCTGGCTGTGCCTTTGAAAACGCTGCTCTGTGTCTCTCAGCTTATTTAGATCTAATGACCCCGTGACTGGAGCCCTCCTTTAAATGACGGATCTTTTAGTAACATGAAATTACGTCTTTTGACCCATTTAATGCCTTTCCCCTTCCTCTTGGCTTCATTTTGAGCATTTCTCGTCCCTCTCATTTATCTGTGCCAAATATATCTTTGCCTCATTTTTTATATTTAACCTCTCTGAGTCATTTTATATTTAGATATGCCTTATAAGCAGAATGTCTTTAGACTGAAAAATATAATCCAAGTTTTCCGTCTTGAGAGGAATTTAACCCATATGCAATTACTAGAATAAGGAATCAATTTGGTGTACGTGTTATTTTCTACTTTTGTTCTTCTTAAAAATTAGCATTAGCTTTTGCAAAATTAATTTTATTTATTTATTAATTTATCTATCTATTTATTTATTTATTGTGTGTGTGTGTGTGCGTGTGTGTGTGTGTGTGTGTGTGTGCACGCGCGCGCGCGCGTGTGTGTGTGTGTGTGTGTGTGTGTGTGTGTGTGTGTGTGCGCGTGCGCACGCATCTGCCATGGCACATGTATGGAAGTCTATCGTGTGAATGCTGGGGATGGACCTCAGGTCACCAGGCCTGGGGGCAGTCGCCTTTACCTGCTGAGCCATTTTGCCCACAGTGGTCTTAGTTTTAAAGTTCTTTTTCAGTTAAGCAATGTTTTCCTTGCTTTCCTGTTCTTTAGTAGCTTAGAGATTAACATTCTCATGATAATTTTCCCAGTCACAGCAAGTGTCAATTAACCAAAACCAGTTTTATTTATCTTCTCTTATTCTGTCCTATCCTACTTATTTTTTGTGGTGTTCCTTTGGGACCTAACTGATAAGCTAGATGTACAGCAGTTTTTATATTTGCATCCAAATATAAGAAGTGCCATTAGTACCTACCACAAGCACCACCAAACTCCCAAGTTCCCCACGATCTCACTCCAGGCCAGTGCTCCACATGGCATCATAAAACACAACCACAGTTACCCGGCAATGCCAGGACACAGCTGTCTCCTTTCCAGCCGTTTACTTTCCTATGTCATTCCGTGTTTGGCCCCTGAGCCTAGACGGGGTACACTCATGAGCTCAGGCTCCCACTGCTGGAAGCCTGGAAGAACGCTGATTGTGAGGGCAGCAGAGAGTCACATTAGGGGCAGGCAAACCTCCCTCCTGTCTTTGCCCACCTGGGAAAGAAGCCGCAGAACATCTGCCTGACTCTGCCCTGGAGCCACCTGTTCAAGGTGACTTTTCCTCACGGCACCTCGGAGAACTCCTGCCGATGAAATGCCAAGTTTGGTAGCATGGTCTCTGAGCTGGTCTGTAAGAGACCCTGCAGGAGACAGAGTGATTCCGGCTTCCCAGACGGCAAGGAGGAACCAGCACATACTACAAGTTAGGAAGGTGCCAGGCTTTGAGAACATAAGGAGTAAACATAAACATACACATACTTGGAGAGAAGCCAGGCATGTGCTCAGACTGTTCCAACCCAGCACTGTGTGTACTGCCCTGGGCCTGGATGCAATGCGAATCTAAGACCTGAGTGGAGAGGAGGCATTGACTAACACGGGTGATGGGACCGGTGCCAGAGGGAACAGCAAGTGCCATGGCCCCGGAGAAACCTAAAGTTTGGTCATCCACATGTTAGGAACCAATCAGATTCTTGGTACCTGATCAGACGTCAAAGGATGGCTGGACACCCAGGTAGGGCCAGCTTCCAGTAAGGTCAAAAGGACTGAGAGCCTCAGGCCAGGCCCAGGGGCTCAGCACAGGAACAGCCTGGGCAGGGAGATGTGGGCCCCCACTGTCATACCTTGAAGCTGTGCTATGGATATCATCACTGTACCCATGGGCCACCAAGTGGACCACATCTTGTTGTGGCCTCTTAAGTTTTAATGTACTTGCTCCAGAGTTAAATACTTGTGTCTACACCCCATTTTCCATGCCTTGTGGATTGACACAGAATGCCTATCTCTTGTTAGAGGGTGAGGCATCTTAGCCAACTCACATGTTGCATGGACTGAAGGGAAGCCTGGGACAGGACATCAGGTTGACCAAGCCCAAGTTGTAGGCTCATGGGTAGACCTTCAGTGAGTAAGGTCAGTGAGTGTCCAGACATGTAAGATTGCACAGTGAGAGGAAACAGTAATGTCCTCATGATCATGCTGTTGGAGGGTAATCCCCAAAGGAAGAACGTTGTTCATTAGCCAAGCATCAGAGAAGACAGATGCCCCCGCAGTAGGAGAGTGGAGTCACTGTGGGTGACAGACTTGATTGGAAGGAGCTTGCTCTTTTGAACTCATGAGAAACACAGTGGCCCTAATGTGATCACAGGAGATGGTGACCTTGAACTAGATAGATGATGCAGCCTAGCCATCACTTCTGTTCCTCCCCTATGAGTCACAACACAACATGACTCCTGCCAAGGACTCTCAGAGACTTTTCCATCTGCCTGCTTATAGCTGTCCTCTTGGGCTGTCTATCCTAGAAGGGACCCAGTGATGACTATCCTGGTGTCTTTCTGAATTCTGTGGATCTCACCCCCAGTATCAAAAGGCTATACATTGTATCGGTGGACAGAGGTCTGTGGGAATAACCTTTCATTTCAACGCCTCACCGTAGGGCATTGCACTTGTACATGTGAAATCCATCTGTTGTGTGTGCCCCTATACAGAAAGGAGGTGTGTGATGCAGCACCAGGAGATGAAGCTCCACAGAATGGGATGGTTCAAGGAATGTTGATGACTGATGACTGGTCCCCCAGGCTGACCCATCAACTGGATCAGGGTCACAATGGCAAGCAGGGGAAATGAGCTGTTGGCCATGCCTCACAGGCCCACAGGGCCTCAACTTTAGACCCCATCCTCACTGCTAGAGACAACACAGGCACCTAGGAGATGAGATGAGGTGTCAGGGCCACACACCATGCTTCTTGTCACTGGTCCATGGCAGTCCAGTGGTGTGCTCCATAGTTTGAAATATACCCCATGCTTCCCATATGAATTTCTCGATTGGAATTTTATGTTTCAAGGGGTTCATGGGCTGGGGAGAGGGTTCAGTGGGTGAAGCTTACCATGCAGGCATGAGTAAGGACCTAGGTTCAGATCCCCAAAACCCACAGAACCCCAGATGCAATAGTGCACATCTGTAATCACAGAGCTTCTTCTGTGAGGTGGAAGACAGAGACAGAATTTCCAGAAGCTTGAGGGCCAGCTACCCTGGTGTAGGCAGCTGTGATCAAGAGACCGTGTCTCTGGTGAAAGCTGAAGACCAATACTCAACCTTGTCTCCACCTTGCACACACACGCACCTGTGAGCCCACACCCTCTCCCCTCAACAAGTATGTGCACACATACATGATGATTTGAAAGAAAATGGTCCCTAAAGGGAGTGGCGCTATTAGGAGGTGTGGCCTTGTTGGAGGAAGTGTGTCACTGTGGGGGCGGGCTTTGAGTTCTCTCTTTTTCAAGCTTCCCTCAGTGTGACAGTCTGCAAGATGTAGCCTGCAGAGATGTAGCATTTTCAACTCCAGCACCACGTCTGCCTGCACACCACCATGCTCCCTGCCATGATGATAATGGACTGAACCTCTGAAACTGTAAGTGAGCCACCTCAATTAAATGTTTTCTTTATAAGAGTTGCCGTGGTCATGGTGTCTCTTCACAGCAATAAAAATCTTAACCAAGACAACACACAAAAAAAATATGTTCATACATCCAATACAGACTTAAAAAGATGCCACCACCAGGGTTACAGCTGTTTGTCATTTTGCATTGCATTTCAGTACTGAGGGTGGCCCCCTGGATGGTCTGGACTCTGAGGGCAGATGGGTAATGCTTAGCTTCCTCACAGCTCTCCGAGTCATCATGGCTCCAACACTCCCAGACATGACGTACCTCTGGAGCTCCCGGGGCGTTCAGCGGGTGAGATCCACAGAGTTCAGAAACAGAAGATGGCCTGGACTGTGAGTGCTTAAAGGGTCCTGGAGGTAGGGTGGAAGGGTGTTCCCTCACTGGACAACCACTTCCCAGGACCTCTTTCTAGAAGCTTACAGCCCAGGAGAACTGGCCTGGAGTAACAGAAGGTGTGGCCGCAACTGCTGCCTGCTCACCAGAGTCCAGCCCTGTCCTCTGGGGCTCAAAGCCTGCCTTTTTTTTTTATTCTTTGTGGATTTCATATCATGCATTCAATCCCACTTGTCTCTTCGTCCACTCTCTGCCTTTGCAACCTGCTTCTCATATCAAAACCAAATTTAAAAGAAAAATAAAAGACAAAACAAAACAAAAGGAGAATTTTGTTGTGGAGGCTGCGGTGTGGCCCGTTGAGTCGCACGGTTTACCCTTTAGTCCATTCACGTTGATGTTCACTGTCATGAGTCCTTGATCTGGTTTGAGGCCTCTGGTTTCAGAGTCTGCTTTTGCATCTGGGATCCTGAGCTTCCCCTCAGGTGTGGGTCTGGGGAGATGCCATCCGTGGCTCCTCTGTTGGGGCAGGAACTCAGTCCTTCTAGCCTTGACTGATCAAGGCTCAGGTCCAGCTGTGGCCTCAGGGCTGCTCATGAACATAGACCCAAGGCAGCTGTGTCCTGGGGAGACCTGAATCTGTGGATATCCATGAAAGTATGAAACACTGATGTTACCACCTTTCTTTTCGGAAAGAAAGGGAGAGGGGCTAGGGAGATGCTCAGTGGGAGGCTTGCTCTGTAAGAGTGAGACTCTAAGTTCCAATCCCCAGAACCCTTGTAGAAGCTAGACACAGTAGCATACATCAGCAACCCTAGCACCTCTGTGATGATGTGGGAGATGGCGACTTGAGAATCCTCAGATGCTTTCAAGCCAGCTAGCCTGGGGTATTCAAGAGCCGTGAGATCCTGTCTCAAGGTAGAAGGTGAGAACCAATAATTGAGGTTGTCTTCTGTTTCCACATATACACCACAGAACATGTGTGCCTGCATCCATTCATACACACACACACACACACACACACACACACACATACACACACACACATACATACAAAAAGGGAGGGAAATAAAAGGAGGATGTCAGAGAGGAGGAGGCAGGGATGGAGAGACAACAGTCAAGCACAAGGCAAGTGGAAAAACCAGTTCCCAGGCAGCAGAAGGAGTGGGAGGAAGCTTTGAAACACAACCTTCCATCTTGTAAAGATGGCTGCAGCCTGGGGGCATTGCATCTGGGCACCGGAGAAGGGCCGTGGAGCAAGTTCCTGCCCCCACATGGTGTCCTGGTGGTTTTCATGGAGACCACTCTCCCTGATTCCCTGCTGGGCAATACCATGGCAACCAAGCAGGCATCCTTGAACAAGGGACGATGGCCATGTATTCCACTTCATGTTCTTGCCAAGCCCAAGCTCCTTGGGAGTGGGAGTCTCCAGGATGGCTGCTAGTGGCCAGTGGATCACATGCCCTAGAGTGCTTGCTGTTGGGGCCTTTTCAAAGGAAATCTTCAGGCAGGGAAATTCTTACTGTACCCTCCCCAGGAGGCCTATCACCTGTGAGTCTGCTTCTCCACGTGCCAAGTGTCAAAATTTTCTTTCCTATGTAGCTAAGAGAAGTAGGAAGAGGAGGAGGAAGAGAGGGAGGAGGAAGAAGACAGGAAGGAGGAGGGAGAGGGAGGAAGAGGAGGAAAAAGCTTTGTAAATTCAAAATAAGTCTCTAATGCATGTTAGCTGCAGTAAAGAATTGGAAGACCATGAAAGAGACCGAGCTGGCTCAGCAGGGAAGTGCCTGTCACACAACCTGAGGGCCAGAGTTCAGATCCCCAGAACCCATGTAAAAGCCAGGCAAGGGAGCTCCCATCTGTAACGGCAGTGCTGGGGCGTGGAGACAGATAAACCCCAGAGGCTTGCTGGCCACTCAGTCTAGCCACAATGGCAATCTCCAGATTCAGGGAGAGAGTCTATCTCACACAGCAAGGTGGGGATCTCTAGAAGACACTTGATATCACAGTCACATGCACCAGCAAACACACTCTGCATATATGCATACAGCATGCACATTAAATAAATATGATAAATAAACTGTAAATATGTAACTGCTTTGGCAGGAGCGAAGACACTCTAAAGAGGCACCCATTTCCCTCCCTTCTGGTACTAGAGTATTGAGACAATGGGTCCCCGAGAATCATAATTCCCCCAGGAATTTCATGCTGGGGGAGGGTGAGGTCAAAATGCCTAATGGTCTTTTATTGCCCTCCTCTGTATGTGACCTAACGTCTTTGTGACCATTAGGCTAACACATAACATAGAAACAAACCTGAGTTTCCGCCATCCCAAAGGCTAAGAACGTCATTAGGTGGCTCCTGAGGCCGGTAACAGAATCCCCCTGCTTTGCTGCACCCTCCTTCTGATGTGCCCCCCCCTCAGTGTACTTCAACTGTGCTTTGATGTACAGCTTTCACTGTTGCATTATTATAAAAACTGCAATCGACTGTGCTGACGTTGGAACCTGAAATTTGGGGTAACCTGAACTCATGTTCCAGGGCCATGGTCACTCATACCTTGCTCCAGAATACACATTCTCATCCTGGTTGAGATAAGAGCTGTGTTTTCACACTGATGTGGTCAGGAATTCAAAGAGGGACAAAACAAAGGTCATTCTCAATAGATACTTTGCTCCTTAAAAACATACAGAATTGGTGCTAGAGAGCTGGATCGGAGGTTAGTATCACCTACTGCTCTTGCAGAGGACCTGAGTTTGGTTGCTTACACCTATGAAGTGTAGTTCACAACTACCTGCAACTCCAGATCCAGGGGAGCTGATGCCTTCTTCTGACCTCTATAGGCATCTGCACTCATGTGCACATAGCCGTACACAGACATACACATATGTGTGTGATTAAAAATAAAATAAAAACAAAAAATATATATGGGAAGCCAGGCGTGGTAGCACATGCCTTTAATCCCAGCACTTGGGAGGCAGAGGCAGGTGGATCTCTGTGAGTTCGAGGCCAGTCTGGTCTACAAAGTGAGTTTCAGGGCTACTCAGAGAGACTTTGTCTCAAAAAACCAAAACCAATATATATATTATATTTAAGTTATTACCATTTCCTAACTGAAATAGAACAGCAGTAAACATGGCTGAGCAGACGTCTGTGGAGAGGGTGAGGAAGGCCCCCTCCCGGGAGCCTTCAGAAGGCCCTGCTGACACCTCAGTTTGGGCTTCCAAGCTTCTGGAACCATGAGAGGACAAATTCCTGTTGTTTTCTGTTGGTGGTAGTCTGAGAAGCTGAAGCAAGGGCCAAGAAGGGGAAATCCCTGGAGGCCAAGAGGAGTGGACCAGCAGCCGAGCCTGGAGAAGGGACAGCGAGGTAGGAGACAGGATTGCAGACATTTGTGGCCTGTCTTTCTCCTCACACATTCGTGGAAATTCTTTCACTTCTCAGATTTTCTCTGCACAGTCTCCTCCACCCCTTTGGACCAACACTGGCCTCTCCCCAGGCCTCCTCCTACAGGTAGCCCATCAGGATAAAAAAGGGGGAATTTTACCGACAGAGAAAACAATAGAGGCAGAGGTGTGGAAATGAAGACGAAGGGTTTGGGAGTTGTCTTAGTTAGGGCTTCTATCGCTGTGAAGAGACATGACCACAGTAACTCTTATGAGGAAAACATTTAATTGGGTGGCTTACAGCTCAGCAGTTCAGTCCATTATCATCATGGTGGGACATGAAGGTGTGCAGGCAGACATTGTGCTGGGGAAGGAGCTGAGAGTTCTACATCTTTGATCTGCAGGCAACAGGAAGTAGTCTGAGGCACTGGACGTATTTTGAGCATAGGAGACCCCACCGCCCACCCCCACAGTGACACACTTCATCCAACAAGGTCACACCTACTCTAACAAGGCCACACCTCCTAATAAATGAGCGTATGGAGGCCAGTTACATTCAAACTACCACAGGAGTTATGCATGTGTCGGGGCAAGAAGGATGGGGTGTAAGCTGGAGGATGAGAAAAAGGGAGAGGTATGTAAGCATCTGTGGGTTGCTGAGGGGGTAAGAAATGAGGCGACAGGACTCTTGGGAGAATTGAGGTATCTCATGAGTTGGGAATAGGCACCTCGTGCTGTTGCTTATGAGTAGTGTGTCCTTGCTTACAATGTTGCACAGAGTCAGGCCCCTGTGTCTTGGCTTATATGCAGTCAACATAATGAAACAGCATTGCCTTTCATTACGGGGCCCTGTGAATCCCTGCAGGGTAGGTTTCAGGGTGCCTCTGAAATGAACATGGCTGCAGGACTATGGCACATGTCCATCTTAACTCAACTGATCCTAGTTTTTGGAGGGTAGCTTCAGAAGCCTGGGAGATGAAGTGGCAAGACCATTGAAAACACAGGTGACACTGATAAATACTGATGTTGTGCTTTGAATCTGAAATGTCGGCCCCCCCCCAGGTGATACTATCTGGGGAGGTTCTTGTGTTGGGTCCAGGGTCTCGCCATAATGGCCATTAAAGTCTATTAAACCAGAAGCAAACTTTATTACAGAAAAATATTAAAAATTAAAAATTAAACAAACAAACAAACAAAAAAACACTGTGGGGCACAAAAGCTTATCCACTAGCTGAGACCACAGCCAATGTTGGAATTCTGGGGCTGTGGCAATGGAGGAGGGTACCGACCCCCTTTTATAGTGTAGGCACGGGATGTGTGCTAGGAGTCATGTAGGACAATCAGGCATGGGATGCATGTTAGAAGTCACGTAGAAACAACTATTACAAGTTAACTTTGGTCCAGGCAGTTGCTGGCTAGAAGGGGCAGGGGGGTTAACAGTTCACCCCTGGCTGTTGACAGAGGAGCTGGCTGTGAAGCAGACAGCCGTTGTTAGCAGTTAACCTTTAGAGCTGATGACCGTCAGCTTTCATCTCTTAAGCTTAGAATTTTGTATTTCTACATTTCTGGACCCTTCCCTGAGTGCTTTGGGAGGTGTGGCTTAACCAGCAGAAGCAAGTCATTATGGGAGAGTCTTTGAAGATGATCCAAACCATTGGTTCTTGCTTTGCACCCTGCTGCCCGCTCTGCTGTCACGTGACCAGGCTTACCCTAGCCTTGGGCAAATCCCTTCCCGCTGAGACTCAGCCTGACGTTTGCTGCGAGTCAGTAGCACTTGTCTCTGTGTCCCCAGCCTTGGACATCAGCCTCACCTGGGATGTGGCCTTCTACTGCCACTGCCACAGCCTGGCTGCATTTGACCAGGTCCTCCCGAAAGCCTCATTATGGTGACAGAAAAGGCAGTGGCTGTTAGGATCCTGCTCTCACTCTCCCAGGCCTAACGTCTTACGCCATCAGGGGGATGCAGGCAACTGTGTATCGCCTCGAGTGGTCACACAATCTCCTCCTTAAAAAGCCGCACACGGACCCCCCCCCCCCTCTGCACTCCTCTTCCTGTGTTTCCTCTCTCTGTTCCTGCTCTGTTTCCTTCCCCAGGCCTGGGTCTCTCCCCCGCTTTTCCCTCCAATAAAGCTCTAAAAACTAATATTGGGTTCTGCCATGGCCTGTGACTCTTCTGCCAATCAGCCAGCGCCGTTCATCCTTTCAGTGGCAAGCTTTGGCTGGAAGGTGGAGAGTAAGGCTGACTGTAATGCTGCCCTGAGGCTTCTTGGACTGGTCCCCACGGAGCAAGTCCCTGCCTGGTAGCTGTCCCTCCCCAAAGCCCTAGAAGTTCCCCTGACTCATAAGAGCCAGACAATTCATGCTCTGTCATAACTGCTCTGCCGGAGGCTGCTGAGCACTCAGATCACCAAAATGATTATCATTAATAACTATCTAAGGGACTGATTAACATTCATACCACACTGCATAGTTTAGATGTGGAATTTAATTTCTCCCATAACTAATATGTAAGTATGCAGTTACCTTTCCCCCTTAGATGTGTAGAAGAGTGAGCATCCAATATTTGATGTCTTATTGTCATTAAAAGGGAATCAGGCCTCAGCCCCTTTTGCCTGATTTCAAGGTCTATCAAAGACCCACAATGAATGAGTAGAAAGCCATGTCTGCATCCCAGGTGGAACTTATCACATGGTATCCCTTTTTGTTTAGAACATGACTCATCCCTGGAGCAAAAGCTACACATCAAAACCACCACTAGCTGCTGCGGCGTCTCCTTCTCTGTTGCTTAGGATACCAGTGACTGGTCTAGTTCTGATTCACTAATGCCCAAGTAGTCCAGGAGGCCAGAGTAAGGACCAAAATGGGGTAGAAACCAGGTAGAGATTCAAGCCAGGAGGCCAGGAGAGCATGGAAATTCCAAAGAGCAAAGCTTAAAGTGCCAGGGACTCATGGTGAGATACCAAGGAAAGGAGCCATTGCATGTGGGGGCTGAACAGACCAAGGTGTGATGGAGCACCTGGATGTGACAGCCTAGAAAGATGGGGACTCTGGCTTTGCTGGACAAAAAGCATACGGTATACGGTGATTAGTTGACTGAGCCTGGGGGAGGAGAATGACCAGCCATGGTCCAGCCTCTGCTCAGGGGTGCAGTAACAAGAAGGAAGTAACAATTGGCCCAGAACTGGAAGAACCCCCTGAGGTTAGAAGACACTGTCTTCTTTCCAGGGCCCTCTGAGGTCCCCAACAATGACGGGATGTGTTGGCTCACTGGACCTGGTCTCAGGCCAGTCGGCCTCCCCCCCCCCCCCCCCCCCCCCCCCCCCCCCCC
>CABHPQ010160540.1:0-40390 GCA_902168405.1 Peromyscus aztecus | reverse complement strand
ACACACACACACACACACACACACACACACACACACACACACACACATTGTGTAACAGCTTCCTCCAAGATTGAAACATTCCATCCAGCAGGGAAATTCCTTAAGGAGGAAGTCAAACAACTCAAAACAGCTTCAGGAAGTCCCTGAAACTAACCAGATTCATTAGGCTGCTCACTCACAGAGCAAGCCATAACCCCTCAGACAAGCCAAGCTTCAAAGAAGACTGAGGCCAGGCCAGTTGTCTGGAATAAGCAAAAATCAGCAGCGCTGCCTGAAGAGGCTCAGACTGACGGAGGATACTCTCCAGCCTGTTAAGCCGTCTACAGGTTGTGCAATGTGCTTCAGGCTTCCAGCTTTTTTGAGCTGTTACCTATAGTGGGGTGACTTTGGTGATGCACCTGTCTTTGAGTCATTTCTGCTCCTGTGTGTAGCTGCTCTACACTCATATTCCTGTAAGTAACCCCAACAAAACTCATTTGCTCACTAAGTTAGAGTTATCTGGTACCCATGCTTGGGGTTGTTACAGGCTCCCTGTCTGGGGTGGGTAGATGTGTGTGTGTGTGTGTGTGTGTGTCTCCCAAGGAAATTTTTTGACACACAAGAACACATGAAGAAAGCAGAAGCAGGGCAATTTGCAGGAAGAAAAGAAACCAGCAAGAGAATTTGGGAAGGGATGTGATGGAATAATGAATGTGTGAATAGGAGAAGGATAAAATGCTCATTTTCAAATGAAAATACTGTAATGAAACCCACTGTTTTGTATGCTAAACAAAATAATTAATTAAAATATTCTCAAAACAAATGACCAGTAGAAATTTTATGAGCAGTAACAAGGAGGCCAGGGAAGGGCCAAGGAATAGAATGCTTTTATATAACCACATTTTTTCAGGGTGTTTTTTTTTTTTTTTTTTTTTAAGAATATATGAACGGACAGGAACTGCCTGCACTTGGAAGAGGACATGACTTTCTGGGGTCTAGGACTGAGCTTCCAGGGGCTCATCCCACACATTGCCCCCACCCATCGAAGCTCCTAAGACCCAGCAGAAGCCTCCCCCTTTCCCCAAACATCCTTCACCTTCACAGCATCAGAGACCACAGGGGCCCTGCCTGCACCTGGAGGAGGAGGTGAATGTCTGGGATTCCAACTGGAAAGCCCTGTTCACTAGGCCCTAGGTCCCAGGGGCACATCTCATGCCTCACCCACCAACCAAACCTCCAGAGACCCAGCTGCAAACTCACACATCCCAAATATCCCCTGATACATCAGCAGTCATTGGAGCCACAGGCCCAACCTGCACCAAGTGGAGGAAGAGATGGGTAGACAACAGTGTATGAGTACATTCAATAACATAAAAAGAAATATGGCACCACTGGAAACTAGTAGTTCTACAACAGAATGACCTGAACACCCCAATGTAGAAGAAGCAGAAGAAAATTACCTTAAAAATAACTTTATGAAGATGATAGAGGTCTTTAAAGAGGATATGAAAAATTCCCTTAAAGAAGTTGAGGAAAAGACAAAAAAACATGGAAGAAATCAATAAATCCCTTTAAAAAAAAAAACAAGAAAAAAATCAAACAGGTGAAGGAAAAAGTTCAAGACTTGAAAATTGAAATAGAGGCAATAAAGAAACCACAAACTGATGGAATTCTGGGAATGGAGAATCTCAGTAAATGATCAGAAGCTACAGATGCAAGCATATCCAATAGAATAGAAGAGATGCAAGACAGATTTTCCTCTATTGAAGATCTTCCTCAAGTGAAGATACAATAGAGGAAATAGATTCATCAGTCAAAAAAAAAATGTTAAATCGTACAAATTCTTAACACAAAACATCCAGGAAATCTAAGACTCCATAAAAAGACCAAACATAAGAATAAGAGGGATAGAAGAAAGAGAAGAATTCCAGTTCAAAATCATAGAAGAAAATTTCCCCAACCTAAAGGACATGCTTATGAAAGTATAAGAACCTTATAGAACACCAAATAGACTGGATCAAAAAAAAAAGTCCCCTCCCCATATAATAATCAAAATACTAAATATACAGAATAAACAAAGATTAAGAAATGCAAAGGAAAGGTGCCAAGTAACATATAAAGGCTGACCTATCAGAATTACACCTGACTTCTCAGTGGAAACTCTGAAAGCCAGAAGGTTCTGGACAGATGTTCTGTAGACACTAAGAGACCATGGATGCCAGCCTAAACTACTATGCCCAGCAAAGTTGTCAATCATCATAGACAGAGAAAACAAGATATTCCATGACAGAATCAGATTTAAACAATAACTATCCACAAATCCAGACCTACAGAAAGTACTAGAAGGAAAACTCCAACCCAAGGAAGTTAGCTGCACCTATGAAAACATAGGCAATAGAAAACCTCACACCAACAAACTCCAAAGAAGGAAAACACACAAACACTAGCACCACCACCAACAAAACCAAAAATAACAGGAATTAACAATCACTGGTCATTAATATCTCTAAATATCAATGGACTCAGTTCATCAATAAAAAGACACAGGTTAACAATATGGGTATGAAAACAAGACCCATCTTTCTGCTGCATACAAAAAACACTCCTCAACCTCAAAGATAGACATCACCTCTGAATAAGGGGTTGGGAAAAGATTTTCCAATCAAATGTTTCTAAGAAGCAAGCTTGTATAGTTATTCTAATATCTAACAAAATAGACTTCAAACTAAAGTCAATCAAAAGAGATATAGAAGGGCATTTCACATTCATCACAGGAAAAATCCATCAAGATGAAGTCTCAGTTCTGAACATCTATGTCCCAAATACAAGAGCACCCATATTTGTAAAAGAAACATTACTAAAGCTTAAATCACACATCAAACCCCACACACTAATAGTGGGAGACTTCAATAACCCACTCTCACCACTGGATATGTCGGCAAGACTGAAATTTAACAGAGAAATAAGGTAACTAACATGTTGTGACTCAAATGGACTTAAGAGACATTCTATAGAATTCTATAGAACATTCCATCCAGACACAAAAGAATACATCTTCTTCTCAGCATTTCATGGAATCTTCTCTGAAACTGACCACATACTCTGAAAAAAAAAAAAAACTCAACAGGTGCAAAAAATTGGAATAACCCCCTGTATCTTATCAGATCACCATGGCTTAAAGTTAGAATTCAACAACACTACTAATGGCAGAAAGCCTACAAACTCATGGAAATTAAACAATGCTCAGCTGAATCACCATTGGGTCAAGGAAGAAATAAGAAAGAAATTAAAGACTTCCTAAAATTCAATGAAAATGAATGCACAACATATCCAAACTTACAGGACAGTAATAAAGCAGTGCTAAGAGGAAAGTTCATAGCATGACGTGCCTACATAAAGAATAGGGAGAAATCCCACACTAGTGACTTAACAGCACATCTGAAAGCTCTAGAACAAAAATAAGCAAACTCACCTAGGAGGAGTAGATGACAGGAAATAATCAAATTTAGGGCTGAAATCAATAAAATAGAAACAAAGAAAACAATACAAAGAATCAGTGAAACAGAGGTCTTTTTCAAGAAAATCACCAAGATAGACAAACCCTTATCAAACTAACCAAAAGACCTAGAGAATATCCAAGTTAACAAAATCAAAAATGAAAAGGGGGACATAATAACAGAAACTGAGGAAATCCAGAGAATCATTAGGTCATACTTTGAAGACCTGTACTCCACAAAATTGGAAAATGTTAAAGAAGTGGACAATTTTAAATTAGATCAGTACCAGATAAACAATTTAAATAGACTTATAATCTCTCAGGATATAGAAGCAGTCTTCAAAAGTCTCCCAACCAACAAAAGCCCAGATGGTTTCAGTGCAGAAATCTATCAGAATTTCAAAGAAGAGCTAATACCAATACTTCTTAAACTGTTCTGGACAATAGAAACAGAAGGAACATTGCAAAACATTTTCTATGAGGCTACAGTTACCTTGATACCCAAAGCACACAAAGACTCACCTAAGAAAGAGAATTACAGACCAATCTCCCTCATGAACGTTGATGCAAAAATACTCAATAAAATACTGGCAAGCTGAATCCAAGAACATATCAGAAAAATCATCCACCATGATCAAGAAGGTTTCATCCCAGAGATGCAGGGGTGGGGTGGTTCAACATACAAAAATCTGTGAATGTATTCCACCATATAAACAAACTAAAAGAAAAAAATCATGATTATCTCATCAGATACTGAAAAAGCCTTTGACAAAATCTAACACTCCTTCAAGATAATGGTCTTAGAGAGATCAGGGATACAAGGTACATACCTAAACATAATAAAGGCAAAATACAGCAAACCAACAGTCAACAGCCAACATCAAACTAAATGGAGAGAAACTCAAAACAATTTCACTAAAATCAGGAACAAGACAAGGCTGTCCACTCTCTCCACATGTATTCATTATAGTACTCAAAGTTCTAGCTAGAACAATAGGACAACAAAAGAAGATCAAGGTGATACAAATTAGAAAGGAAGAAGTCAAACTTTTGCTATTTGCAAATGATATGATAGTATACATAAGTGACCCCAAAAATTCTACCAAGAAAGTCCTACAGCTGATAAACACCTTCAGTAATGTGGCAGAATACAAGATTAACTAAAAAAAAAAAATCAGTAGTCCTCCTATATACAAATGATAAATGGGCTGAGAAATAAATCAGATGTGGGAGCCCGTTCTCGGGTTCCTCGTGGCTTTACCCAGCAGGTCCACATAGAGGATGATTAGGACCATGGGCCTAAGTGCAGGTGTTTGAGATGGTCTGCACTTGGCTGTGCTGGGAGAGGAGGTCATTTGCTCCACCCCTTGGCATCTCTATAAAAATCCTGGGGCAGAGACAGTCGGGGGCCGTTGGGAAAGGTTCCAGGCCCTCTCGAGGCTATCCTTTATTTTCTATCTGTTTATCTCTGCAATATTTTCCACAATAAATCCTTCTATCTAATATTTCCTGCTGCTCACACTCAAGAAAACTCTGGGGAGCTGTGGGGTTGGTGGGTAAATGCCCCACAATCAGAGAAACATCATCCTTTACAATAGCCACAAACAACATAAATATCTTGGGTTAACTCTAACCAAACAAGTGAAAGACCTATATGACAAGAACTTTCAGACTTTAAAGAAATAAATTGAAGAAGATATCAGAAAATGGAAAGATCTCCTATGCTCTTGGATAGGTAGGGTCAACATAGTAAAAATAGCAATCTTACCAAAAGCAATCTAGAGATTCAATGCAATCTCCATCTAAATCTAAACACAATTCTTCACAGACCTCAAAAGAATAACATTTGACTTTTAAGGAAGTGCTCAACATCCTTAGCCATCAGGGAAATGAAAATCAAAACAACACGGTAGTACCATCTTATACCTCCTATCAGAATGACTAAGATCAAACTAATTATGATAGCTTATGTTGGAAAGGATGTGGAGTGAGGGGAACACTTCTTCACTGCTGGTGGGAGTACATATTTGTACAACCACTCTGGAAATCAGTATGGTGATTTACCAGAAAACTGGGAATCAACAGACCTCAAGACTCAGCAATACCACTATTGGGCATATACCTAAAAGATGCTCAATCATACCACAATGTCACTTGCTCACCCATATTCATAGTAGCATTATTAAAAATAGCCAGAACCTGAAAACAAGCTAGATGTCCCTCAACCAACTAATGGATAAGGAAAATGTGGTAAATTTACACAAAGGAATATTACTCAGTGGTAAAAAACAATGACATCATGAAATTTGTAGGCAAATGGATCTAACTAAGAAGAATCATCCTGATTGAGGTAACCCAGACGCAGAAAGACAAACATGTTATGTACTCACTCTTAAATGGATTTCAGACACAAAGCAAAGGATGTCCAGGCTACAATCCACAACCCCAGAGAAGCTAGGTAAAAAGGAGGACCCTAAGAGGGACACACATGGAAGGTCCCATGAAGGGAAAAGAGTTAAGAGCTCCAAGGTAATCTGAAAGGGAATGAGTAGAAGGGAAGGGATGGGAACAGGAGGGACTGAGACGGCCAAGTTTAGGGAGGGATGGAGAAGGAGAGCAATGAAAGAGATATCTTGGTAGAGGGAATCTTTAGGGGGCTAGGGAGAAACCTGCTGCTAGGGAATTCTCCAGGAATTCACCAGCTAAGACTCCTAGCAATAATGGAGAGGGTGTCTGAACTTACCTTTCCCTATAATCAAAATAGTGACTACCCTAATTGTCATCATAGAACCTACATCCAGGAACTGATGGAAGCAGACGTATTGATCCACAACCAAGATCTGTTTGTGGAGCCTGTGGCCGTGGGACCAGGACTTATCTCAGGTGCATGACATGGCTTTTTGGAGCACATTCCCTAGGGTGGAATACTTTGTTTAGCCTTGACACAGTGGGGAGAGGCTTGGTGCTATCTCAACTTAGTATGCCAGACTTTGTTGCCTCCCCAAAGGAGGCCTTACCCTCTCTGAGGAACAGAGATGGAGGGTGATTGCGGGGACTGGAGAAGGGGAGGTAGGAGGAACTATCATTGGTATATAAAATAAAAAAAAACCTTAAAAAAATAAATTAAATAAATAAAAAAGAATACATGAAACATGTGTGAATGTGAATGTGTGTGTGTGTGCATGTGTGTGTGTGTGTGTGTATGTGTGTGTGTGTATATGTATGTGTGTGTGTGTGCATGTGTGGTCTGCCGGTATAGTCAGATGTGAGAATCTCTGCTAATGTTCATATAGAATATATGCTAAATGAAAAGTTTCAAAATAAAACTCAGACCTGCCTGAAACTAAGAAAATTACTTAATTTGAATGAGGATCTTAATATTAAGGTTAAAAAATTGTGAAATTTCTTTCATTCAGAGGTAGTCTTTTTTTTTCTATATTTTAAATGTTTGAACTACAAACACTGCTTTGAACTACTTTAAAGTGAATTGGGAATTCTAAACCAGCATTGCCCCCCCAAAAAAAAATGCCAGAGTTTTTCTAAATTTTAAAATTATATAGACTGTAGATAAGAAAATGGTGTGAGAGATATAACTTAAGAATTAGATGGTTAAGAATACCATGCTTTTCGGGTGGTGGTGTGTAGTAATATTTTATTTGTGCTGAAATGTGGTGATATTTTAATTGTATGTTAATAAATAAAGTTTGCCAAAAAAATTGCTTTATGGTTTCCCCTGAATTTTCTGTTCTCTCTGCTACAGCTGTTCTATCACCCAGAGCAACCTGGTTTATTCCTATAGGCATTTGGTAATTTAATTGCTCTGAGAAGGGTTTTCTTCTATGATGGCAGGAAATGTCTGAACTAAATTTGCTGTGGGGGCCTACATGAGTCCCCTCTGTGAGTTTCCTGGGAACAGAGGCAAAGAATTACCTTGTCTGTCCCTTGTTGATCTACATTCATTGGTCCAGTGTTTACCCTTACCACACCTTCTGCATAATTCAGAAGGGAGGGGCATTCTTTTGTCATTGTTCCTTGAATAAACATTCTTTCTAGGAATGCCCTGTTTACACATCCTTTTCAAATGAACTTGTTTTCCACACCCAAAAAATCTGGCATTTTCCCTCAAAGCTTTTGAAATTATTTCTCCTATCCACATATCATCATGGTCATGAGACTCAATATTAATTTTGTTTCTGATCCAATCTTCCAAGGGTACAGATCCTGCCTTTAATGGCCTGATTATTTTTTTTTGCATGATGCATTCATGTTCTCAAAAGCCAAAGATTCAATTATTATCTGTGTAGCTTCTGAATTTGCTAGCATTCTATTTATTGCTGAAGACGGCCTTTGTAAGAAATCCATGAAGGATTCTCTAGGGCCCTGTATAACTTTTGTGAATGATTCAAGTTTCTTTCCTGCTTCCTCAATTCTGTCCCATGCATTCATGGCTTCCATATGGCATAGAATTAAGTTTTGAAATATAAGATATAAGAATTAACATAAAAACATTGTCTTTGTATATTAGAATATTGGCCTTCTCCAAGAGGCTGATCCTGGGAGATTTCCACACCTCTAGTTGTATATTGGTGTTCTATTACCATAGCTTCCTTCTTAAACTAGGTCCCCCACTATAATTGTGCTCCAGGCTCCAGGACAGCTGTTACCAATTCTTCCCAGTCCTGAGGAATAACTGTATTACAAGTTGACCACGAGTTTAACATTTGCTTTACGAATGGAGAATGCATGTCATATGATATTATAGCTTCCTTAAATCTCCTTAAATCTAACATTTCCACTGGAGTCCAATTAGTTTACACATGCCCAATGAGCAGGCAGTTCCTGTATGACTACTGGATAAATTAAGTTTGATTATTTGAAAACAGGCTGTCTCTTTGTAACCGTATAATTCAATCCTGAAATAATTTCACCTTTAAATTCTTCTGTCTGAGTCTAAATTTCTCTATAATTCATTTTAACAGGTTTTTCTAAAGCTTTTATCTTGGCCCAGCTAGCTCAGTCGGTAGAACATGAGACTCTTAATCTCAAGGTCGTGGATTCAAGCCCCACATTGGGTGCGAGCCCCACACTGGGTGCCAATTGTAGATAATGGTCTTATAAATAAGAAACACAGAGCCAAATATAGGGGTGAAAGCCTTAGAAATCAGGGAAATAGTAAGAGCCACCAGCTAGCCTTAACTCAGCACACCACCATAGCTTCCCAAGAAAGCTATTTCCTGTTTACTCAGGCTTTTATTGCCTTGCTGTTCTGCCTGCTCATTGGCTCTTAGCCCAGCTACCTCACTTCCTTGTTACTGCCTGTCTGTACAGACCTCCAGGTCTCTATGGTTGGTACTGAGATTAAAGCTGTGTGTCACCATGCTTAGCTGTTCCCTAGTATGTCCTTGAACGCACAGGAACCCTGCCTGCCATGTAATTGGATTAAGGGCATATGCTACCACTGCCTGACTTTTGTGTTTACCTTAAAATGGCTTGCTATTCCCTTTGATCTCCAGGCAAACTTTATTAATTAACATAAAATAAAATATCACCACATTTCAGCACAAATAAAATATTACCACAGTGGGGGCGAATGCCTTTAATCCCAGCACTTAGGAGGCAGAGCCAGGTGGATCTCTGTGAGTTCGAGGCCAGCCTGGTCTACAGAGTGAGTTCCAGGACAGGCACCAAAACTACACAGAGAAAGCCTGTCTCAAAAAACCAAAAATAAATAAATAAATAAAAATAAAACGTAAAAACAAACCATGCTTTTAGCTGGAAAACATGTGATATAAAGTCCCCAAAAGGGAGGGGGGTGTTATGCATACAGTTTGATTGAAAATTTATATCTTTATTTTCATTAACTTCTAACTGAAACATAGTATTTCCTTGACACTTTTAGTTATGCGTACTAACAATAAAACCTATTATTTGTTATCTATGCATTTATGTGGTAAATGACAACTGTAATAGCAGCACTTACTATTTGTCAAAAATGCAACAGATAAGTATCTGATTACAGTAGCTATGGGTATCTTAATATTACATATTCACCACTACTCTACACTTGCAACTATTAATATGTATATAGCTCGTTCTTGTTAAATGTGTTAAAAAAATAAATAGATTTTTATATCACACATTTGCTTTTGATGTTTGACTAATTTCAACACACTTGGCATCCTTTGTAACATATAAATATTTTTAAAAACATATGCATATATAAACATCATGTTTCATATTTTTCAAAGTATGGTTGAAATAACAAAGAAAGTCTAAGTTTAAAGTACTAGAAACCACAATGCATAGCAAAAAATTAGTTATATCTTTGTTTTTACTTCTGAATTTAGTTTATTTCTGCATGTATACAATGAGTCTCCAGCATCTGTGATGTACTGTGAGAGATGCCAAGAAGTACGCAAAGCTGGGCATGTCATAGTCTTTGTCCTAATGAGGAGTAGAGTAAGGATGTGACACATTAACAAAGGGCTAAGCATATTCCACATAAGCAGGATGTAGTATTTTAATGAAAATGGGAATATGTTAATAAAAAGACTCAAAGATTGATGTGTTGGTGTGGTGGTGTTGTGTTCTCCAAAATATTGTGTACCCTAATAAATTTATCTGGGGTCAGAGAACAGACAGCCACTAGATACAGAGACTAGAAAATGGTGGCACTCATGCCTTTAATCCTAGCATTCCAGAGATAGAAATCCCTCTGGATCTCTGTGAGTTCAAGGCCACATTGGAAACAGCCAACCATGGTGACACACACCTTTAATCCCAGGGAGTAATGGCAGAAAGGAAAGATATATAGGCGTGAAGACCAGGAACTAGAAGCATTTGGCTGGTTAAACTTTTAGGTTTTGAGAAGCACAGCTCAGCTGAGAGCCATTCGGATATGAGGACACAGAGGCTTCCAGTCTGAGGAAAAAAGACCAGCTGAGAAGTTGGCCAAGTGAGGTTAGCTGTGGCTTGTTCTGTCTCTCTGATCTTCCAGTGTTCACCCCAATACCTGGCTCAGGTTTGATTTTATTAATAAGAACTTTTAAGATTCCTGCTACATGTTGGACTTTATATGGTAGAAAAGAGAGCACATTCCAGACAGAGGTGCTTTTAGGAAGAGCACCAGTTTGGGAAGCAAATGCAAGGTTTGGCCACAGTTAGATCTCCAGATTCAACTACACCTGGTAGGTGTAGGAAATATAGTTCTTGAAGACCTTGAATGAAAAGACAAGAAATTCATCCTTAAATTGGTCAATATTGAAGAGCTGGGAAGTGTGTGAGCAGGTTATTGTCAGAGCTATAATTTAGGAAGATTAATCGGGTTTCAAAATGTTGCCTTGGAGAGAGAAGGCAGCAGAGCAGTAAAAGGCTATTACAATGACAAAGTAGAAATGCTAGAAAGGCTTATATTAGGGTAATGCAAGTGAGAAGGAACAAAACAGTAAGGGGGCTAAGGATGAAGTCTGCAATTTGGGTAAGACATTATAAAAGAAAGGGACACAAAGGGGAAGTGAATTTATATGATTGGTGCCAGTGGCAGACACCTTAAAGGAAGGGTGATAAATTCTATTTGAATATGATAGGTTTGTCTATTGATGGCCTTTAGCTGAAAGCTGTAGATGTCTCTAACAGTCAGTGAGTTGATATACAGGACTGTGAGTATCAAAAGTAAGTAATTTCAAAAATGAGAGATGCAAAGTCCTGATGAGTGTACATGGCATTAATGAGTAGCCTCCTTTCAAATTATGGGTGTTTCAACATTTGAAATCAAATCAAACATTTGAGGTAATACAGATTCCTTCAATTTGCTGGGTGTTCTAGTTACAACTTTGGGGTCTCTTCACAGCTTGGATTTGCTTTAATAAGTACCAAAGTTTCCTTATTTGAAAGTATGCTTAACAGAAAACTTGAAAGTTGGGCAATTTTCCAGTCCAATTTGCAAACCCAAAAGTTGTGATCTGCTTTCTAAATTTAGGTGCTCAACCTAGCAAACAGGAATAGATATACTGCCCGTTAATCTTCATACTCAACTCAGCTGTTCTTTGTTCCTTAGAGCAAAATGATTTAAGGTAGTAATATGAAAGGAAATGAACTAACATGATATAAAAAATGGTGCATAACTTAGAACCTTAACTAAGTTCGGAGTTGTTGCTGATTACTTTCCGATCTCATTCTTTATTTGCAAATGCCACTGCCTCATGGCCACTGAATTCTTATTATATTATTGCATCATTAATCATTATAGGGATCCCAATAGAGCTCCAGGATAAACACAAGCATGCTCTATCTTTCACTAGTGTCTTGGAAAGTCTCTCCTTCTGTTCATTATCATTTTGGGGCTTGCATTAAATAGCACTCATTTCTAAAGTATTTGAAAAATGTTTTCTGATCACTGGAATGAAAATCTCTATGGAAAAAATAAAAAAGAATGTTAAAACTACATTGGAAAGTGAGTTTATGGAAAGTAATATAAAATTTCATATATATAGTATATATTTGAATGGGAAATGATGTGATATGTTAAATAAAATTATATATGTGCTTAACAAGTCAGTATATGTACAACATCTAGTGGGGAAATTAATATTAAATATTGCTTTACTTTTTATGTCTTATGAAGTTAAAGCTTTATAATTCTGTTCTGAAGTAAACCAAATAAGATGCTAAGATGCTGTGCACCATACTTAGTTAAGAAATATTAGCAAGATCATGCTATGTACTTAGTGCAACATTAGGCAAATATGATGTATTAACAAATTGAATAGGCAGTGACTATTTGTACCAAAAAATAATGGGCAGTAAACTTAAGATGAAATGAATAGGACTAGAAGATAATTCAGTGCATAAAGTGCTTGCCATGAAAATATGAGGACATTAGCTGAATTCTCAATAACTACATAAAAAAGCTAGATGTCATGAGAGGTGCTAGTCATCACAGCACTAGAGAGGCAGAAATAAGAGGATCCCTTGGACTTGCTGACCAGATATCTAGCCCAAGATCCTTGTGAGAGACTCTCTTTCAAAGAACAGTATGAACACCTGTCCTGTAAAATATCTGAAGTTGACCTCTGGCTTCCACACATAAATGCACATACATGTATACACACATTCCCATATGAATGTGTTCACACAACACATACATACATACAGATGAAATAATATGTATCAAGAGATTTTAGGTGCCTGAGTGGTACTCAAAGTAGAGTGAGATAAAAGATATCATTCATTTAGTGGACATGAAAAGATAATCTTAGATGGGTTAATGACACTAAGTCTCATTGAGACCAGACTTCATAGGATGAGAGAACAATGATTTAACTGTGTATATAAAGATATTGGGGCAATCGTTTCACAAAGACAGTGGGAAATGAAACAGTACTAGGAAAAGACTCAATTTGCCATGAATGATACAATCCATAGATAGTTTTTTTTCTGTGCAGACAAATTTATTTCTGTTCACTTAAACAATTTAATTGAAGGATTTCTTTTATTCTAGAAGAGGAATTAGTGAACTGTACCCATTTGCTGTGTTTTGCCCATGACTTATTCATCTAATTAGACTTAAGACCCAATTAATAGAAGGGAATCCAAGCGTGGTACTGTTGACTTAGACAAACACCCATGGATGGAAAGGTCACAGAATGCAGAGGAGAACCTACCACTGCCATCTTCCTAAACCAATGTAATTTCTAACTGTATTCTAAATGTTTATCCTTATGCCCACAAATGCATGTATCTCTCATTTCTTATAAAAAATAGAAGGGGATATGACAGAGATCTAGAAATGTTCAAAATGCAGGAGAAATGTTACTGTGAGATATCCAGCTACCTCTTTACATAAAGCTCAAGTATCATCACAAAAGATGGGGTGGAAAGATTATAGGAGCCAGAGGACCAGGTCACCTGTTGCTAGCTACTATCTTTTAGACCTGACAAGGATGCTGTATCCATGAAATAGCAAAAATTTGGTTGTCTAAATAAGATCTGAATAATGACAGTTTACATCCAGAAGAGAACAGGGAAAATTTCACCTGGTCTAATCCATAGATTAAAACTTCCATCAAATCAATGCTGTGAAAAGAATCAAAATGAATCTCCTCTATAGATGATCCCCTGCTAAGTTAGCCAATCCGTAGTGGTTATGTACACACATCAAAATGTTCATTACAACAATAGTAATTATAGGAGATGGGTTCATGGGCTTAATATTTCTAAGCTGTTGTCAGTAATAAAAAACACAGCATTTTATTAATTTCAAAGTGATACTTTTTCAGTAAGTTCATGTACATTTTAAAATAGTCTACTTTTAATTTTAATCTTATCTATCAGGACCAAATTAACACTAGACAACATGGTATAAACTACTTTTTTGTGGCGTTGGAGGTGAAAACCAAAGGCCTTGCTTTTCTATTCAAGGAATCTTTTACCATTGATGCATGTTCTCAGCACCAAAATAAATTCTCATCAGTATTGGAGGATTATATTCTTAGACATAATTCATAGAGACTGAATTTCCTAAATTCTAGGCAGGAATTATGGCAGAGAGTTCAAGTATTAGGCTCAAGCAAGAGGAAAAGGAAATGTGTCTATTTTGAATGCTAACAAACATTAACTTTGAAAACAATGAGCATCATAATGATGATGTCAGCGGCTACAATTTGCTTGCCACTGCTATGGCCTTGTTGGCCGTGTTTCATTTTTGCATATAAAAGATGGACTATCCAAGGAAACAGCCCTATATGAAATTCCTATTACGCATTGTGTCATATACTTAGATGTATTCATGTAATGATGTTCTGTCTAATGGCATAAAAACTAATGTTCCAGAAGAAATTTTCAAGTCTTATGCTTGAAAAAAAATATCCCCTCATGTTTTTGACATTGGCTCAAACTTTAAGTCTACATAGGGAGTACTTTCATCCCACAGTCTTCCAAAAATTACATATCAATAGGGCAAGGCAGAAAGATAAGATGTCTATTAATCTTCCTTAACCTAATATACCATATTTGAATGGATATGTAATATGAAAACACAGCTCTGTGTTGTGTTTGCCACTGCATATTGGGGTCTGTTGTTGTAGAATCCCAATCAGTATCCTTTTGCGTTCAAGGCCAGTAAATCCCCATGGGAACTATTAGTTTTCCTGCAAGTATTATTGAATTTCATATTATATTCAGATACTTTACAACTGGAGAGAAGCCAGTCAGTGAAATAAAAATCAGGAAACAGAACAAAACAACAAAAAGATGCTTTCAAGTGTGAGGTTCTTCATTGATAAGTAGCTTTGTCAAAACAGAGACCTTTGAAAAATCTTTTTTATGTAAAAGCTTTGTGAATACTACTCATTTTAAAGAGTTTTTGATTAGTTTCAAAATACATTTGTAATATAAAAGCTACAAATGTATTGGCATCTTAAGTAGACAAGAAGAAAGAATTAAAGGGAATGTATCTTTAATTTGAAGTTTGGAGGATATTGCTATTCATTCCTCAACACAATCAAGGGTGAGGAAACTCAAGTAGATTGGCTTGTTTGTGAATTACTGAACTCCATAGGAAAGAAATTACAGAAAGAACTTTTCTTCCTTCTTTTCCTTCTCTTTCTTTCCTTCCTCCCTTTCTTTCTTTCTTTCTTTCTTTCTTTCTTTCTTTCTTTCTTTCTTTCTTTCTTTCTTTCTTTCTTTCCTTCCTTCCTTCCTTCCTTCCTTTCTCTCTCTTTCTTCTTCCTCCCTTACTTTATTCTTTCATTCTTTTCTTGTTCTTTCATTTTTTCTTTCATTTTTTTCTTTTAAATGAAGGGTCACTGTGATTAAAATTAATAATCTCGTTTAAGAGAGAGGCCCAGGTTTTGTTACTAGACTCCTGTTTCCTCTCTCTGACCTTGGTGACTGGTGTCAATCTTCCCTGATTTCTCAAATTAGATTAAGAAACAGAGATTTCTGCCTATATTTGTGATGAGAATGTGTCATACATTGCATATACTAAAGCAAAGCTCTATATACACCACACACAGAGAAAACATATTGCCTTTTTTAAAAAAATATTTGCTTTGTTGTATATGTATATGCATGCCTAAGTATGAATAAGTGTGCACTCTTTGCATGCAGGAGCCCCCAGATGCCAGAGGGTAGGTCAGGTAGTAATGGGTCACTCTGGGGGTGTTGGGAAGAGCACCAGAGTCCTCTGCTAGAGTAGTAATTGCCTTTAACCACTGAGCCATCTCATAAGCCTCTCACTTTGTTTTTTAATAATAAGATTTTTCAGCACCTGAAAGCTGAATGAAGAAGGATTGTGATTTTTTTAAGGTCATTCTGTGCTATAGGGTGATACATAATTTCAAAATAAATGGTATTTTTTTTTCGAGACAGGGTTTCTCTGTGTAGTTTTGATGCCTGTCCTGTATCTCACTCTGTAGACCAGGCTGGCTTGAACTCACAGAGATCCACCTCGCTCTGCCTCCCAAGTGCTGGGATTAAAGGCATGTACCACCACCACCTGGTAATAAATAGTATTTTTATGTCATATTTTTTTAAAGTTATTTAGTCACTAAAGTCTGTTTGGCTGTACATCTGATTTACCTGGATAACCTCAGAATAAATGCATATCCCAGGTCTCAACAGTGTAACCTTTGATTCAGTGGCTCTGTCTTACATCTGCTAAATTTATTATTTTTCCACATTCAAACTCTGAGTTTACAGTGGCTAGCCTTACTCCATCTAGAAATGAGGTGGCCATCTTGTTGTTTCATTATTCATGTCAGTGTGTAAAAATCTAGACACCTAATTTTCAATATACTAATTAAATTATATCAGCATTTATTTATTTTTAAATTATAAATACAAAGGTATAAAAACATTTTATTCTCTATTTTATTCTTCTGTCATTCATAGAAATCTAAGAGTTGTCTGCAGGCCTGTTTACATGGCCATCACAGCTCAGTCTGTATACCCCATAGTCACCTTGTTTTAAACTGGGTGTCTTTGAGAGTTCTATTTCTAATATCTTATGTAAATACAAACTTTGTGTGATCTCCACAGAAGTCATGCATACTACATGTTATACAACACAATTTTTTTGAATTTTGGTGATTACTCTTTGAGGTAAATTAACAGCAGATTATAGATGAAACACCACAAACGATTTATTCATTCATGTACTTTATAAGCTATTAGTCTTCAAGTGTATTGTGTTTACAAATACATGCAATATTTAAATATAGTTCTAAAACACATATAAACAAACAGAAACAGGCCAATTTAAGAACTTTCAATGTCTTCTATTTTCCTTACACTAGTACAAATCCTGAAATTTCAGGGAACCTAATTTGGCATTTACTTCTCATTAATAATCAAGAAAGTCTATGTAGATTTATAATACCCAAGAATAACTTATGTGACTTGGAAATATAGAACATAGTGGGGATCTTTCTGTATCTACACCAGAAAGCTGTGGAGGGTTCCTATACTTGCTATACCATAACATGTCAATTTTAGGGTCTCCTTACTATTTTTAGAGACAGCCAATCTGTAGCTGAAAGTTTTCCTTTTTCCCACCTGGTCCACAGCTGCTCAGACCCAAGTAAACACACAAAGGCTTATATTAATTAAAACTGCTTGGCTATGAGCTCAGGCTTACTACTGACTAGCTCTTATATTTATACTCAGCCCCCATTTCTGTTAATCTATATGTTGCCATGCATTCCATGGTTTTACCTGTGTACCATTACATTCTGCTCCCTGGAAGGTGGGTTGGCCTCTACTGACTCATTCTTCCTTCCTCTTCCCAGAATTCTCCTTGTCTGCTTATCCTGCCTATACTTCCTGCCTGGCTAATGTCCAGTCAGCATTTTATTTATCAACCAATCAGAGCAACACATTCATAGCATACAGAACAACATCACCCATCACCAATCTCTTGAGAGACTTTCCCCCAAAACAATGAGATATTTGTTGATATTTGTTACTTTTCTTTTTGCTTTGAACCTAACACAAAATGGCTTAAGGAAGGAAGGTTTATTTTGGCTAATACTTGGGTGATACACATGAGCATGACAGGGAAAGTATGATGGCTGGAACATAAGTTAGCTGGCCACACTGAATCTACAGTTAGGAAGCAGAAAGAGATGAATGCTGCATTCGTTTACAATGCTTCATGTTAACAATTTAGACCTTTATCCAATGGTTTAATGCTAGCCATATTGGGGGTAGTTTTACCCTGTCTACATATGCCATGCTAGGTAGACATATCTCGAGGTATGTGTCCATAGACATTCTAAATCCTGTCAAGCTGACAATTAAGATTAATCATGACAAGGGAATTATTTGGAATATAGGACTTGAGTACAGGAACAGAAACATCTTATTCTTCAGAAATGAAATGCCAAGGCTGGGATCACTGAAAGATTTGCCCTTCTACCTGCAAAAATACAGACCTCATAGTAACACAGCTATTACAACTCAATAGAATAGGCAATAAAAATCTAAATGTTGCACCCCAGATTACTATGATGTTTTGTAGTAAACTCATCTAAGAAGACACAATTTAATTTGTAGTGTAGAACACCCTAGGGCTTACCTGTAGCTGTTCTTAATCAGTTGTAGCTGGAAAAAAAAGAAGCAGGGTATATAGTACTTTAGGAGTCTAAGACATCAAGGACTTTGGCAGGCTGGGCTCCTTCCAACACAAACTCCCCCATACTCCTGTACTCTACTACACATCTTTTCAAGTAGTGTCACCCTTGCCAACCAATCTATGTCTGTAAGCTTTGCTGACTTGCCTTTCAGTTCTTCCTTCTTCAGCACCTAAGCCTATCAGGTCCTTGTCTGCATTTTTCAGTGTGGATTCCAGGTTTTTTCTTGATCTATTAACTCCAAGTATGCAACCCTTTTAAGAAGGTGTACCTAGATAGAACATGAAGTTCACAGTCTCTAAGCTCCATGCTGTAATTTTCTTTTCTTTATTTAAATTTTGTTTTAAATTATATATATGTATATAATATAATTATAATTTTAATTATACATACATATGTGTGTGTGTGTGTGTGTGTGTGTGTGTGTGTGTGTGTGTGTATCAGTGTGTGGGTTTGTTCATGTGAGTACAGTGCCCATGGAGGCCAGAAAAGGGTGTTGGATCTCCTAGAGCTATGAGAGATTGTGAGCTGCCCAATGTGTGTACTGGGAATGAAACTCAGGTCCTCTTCAAGATCACACTAAGCTCTTAGTTATTAAGCCATCTTTCCAGCATCTGTCCTGTAGTTTGGACTGAATCTGCAGTTGATGTTCTCATCAACTTCCATTTTGTACTTCTTCCTGCCATCTTTATTTTGGCCAAATTATGTTTCATGTTTTTTTTTCTCCTGTTTTCTTTCTTTATTGAGGTTAAAAATAAGGATTTTATGAAAAATCTTAATGAGCATATCTGCCTAAAGTAAAGGTCAAGTTCAATTTTACCCTGTAGATGAATTTCTAAACAGGTTTATTAATTAAAAAACAAAAACAAACAAAAAAAACATGGAGCCAGATATGGGGGTGAAACCAGAGAGAATAGGAACAGCCACATGCTAAACTCACCTCACCAACTCTGCAGCTTCCAAAAGGTGAGATACTTCCTGTCTACCCATGCCTATATGCCTTGCTGCTCTGCCATCTGATTCTCTCTCTCTGTCCAACTACATCACTTCCTCTTCCTGCCCAGCTCTGTTACTTCCTATCTGTCTGTACAGACCTCCATACCTCCATGGTTAACTAGTATTGGAATTTAAGACATATGCCACCACACCTGGCTCTGTTCCCAGTGTAGCCTTGAATTCACATAGATCCAGAAAGATCCCAGCCTCCCAAGTGATAGGATTAAATGTATGTGCTAACATTGCATGACTTTTGTGTTTACTTATAATGGCTGTTTTTTTCCCTCTAATCTCCAGACAAGCTTTATTTATTAGAGCACAAATAAAATATCAGCACATTATCCTGTATATAACCTCTTCTCAAAGACCCAAAATGTAGGTATCTGTTTGAAGTTCATTTTCAAACACTTATACAGAATCGAAGGCATGAAGAAAGTTATCATCATCTACTACAAGATAAAAAGAAAATCCACATTGTAATGAATTCTCTGGGTCTAGGGCATTTAGATTGACCTTAAAATCAATTTAGGAAGCATATGCAATTATTGAGCTACTGTTAATATTTTGAGTTTCATTCTGGATATTGCATATATCTAACCTTCCTAACCCTGTTTAATCTTTCTCTCCTATATAGCACAGGTATAATATGCCATTGAATGGGAGCATCGATGAAATTAAGTGAGCTGTAAAAAAGACATACAAGTTCTATATTCTTCTTGTCTAATAGAAGCTTGTAGTCTTGGATGAGTCCGATCAGTTCACTTCAATTATTCAGTAAGTACACTGAAATGTTTTATATCTTTTGTGTGTGTGTGTGTGTGTGTGTGCATGTGTGTGTGTGTGTGTGTTTATGTGTATGTGGTGTGTATGTATACCCAGTTTTCTAGGTAAAAATAAAAATTGAGAGATTGAATTGGAAAAGAAACATATTATGAGAAATAATTAAAATATTCTGGTAGAAATATATTCCCAAAACACCTATCTCTAGGTAATACAGCAGATATTTCTGTAGCAACAATCATTATAGCCTCACACTCAGAACTGTGATTTATAATAGGTCTTTTGGCAGTTTGAATGAGAAATGTCTTCAATGGGCTTCAGCATTTGAACATTTGACTCCCATCTGGTGGCATTATTTGAGGGAAGTTATGGAATGTTCAGGAGGCACATCGTTGCTGGAGGAAGTATGTCACTGGGGTGGACTTTGTTGGTTTACAGCCTTGAATGATGTCTTGCTCTTTCCCTCTGCCTCCTGCATGTGGGAAACAAATGTATTCAGAAAGCTCCCTGCTCCCGTCACTGTCACCATGTCTTCTCGCCATGATGGGCTCTATTTCTCGTGAACAGTAAGTCAAAAAGCTATTCTTTATTCCTTATTTTTGTCAGAATATTCTATCACAGGAAGAAGTAACTGTACTATCCACTCTGCTGGTGAGGGCAACTGAGTATTCTTCTCTGGCTAGACCCAAGATCACTCTAAGCAATCCTTCTTGTGCCCTCATAAAAATGTGAGAAGTTCCTTGTGTCATCTTTACATACTCATAGCATCTGATATGCTGTGAGTCAGATTACAAAGTGAGGGTTATTCTTTGAGTGAATGTCTACAAAGTGGTGGTGGGAGAAAGACTAAGCCACTAAGCTTGGCTTGATCTTCTGAAAGCTCAAAGCAAGAAAAAGACTCAGAGCAACTGCCCACTCCCACTTTTAGGAGTCCCATAAGAACTCCAAGCTACATAGCCATAACATATATGCAGAGGACCTAACACAGACCCAGGTAGGCTCTGTGATGGGGGCTTCAGTCTCTGGAGCCCCTATGCACCCTACTTAATTGATTCTGTGGGCCATGTTCTATGGGTGTACTTGATCCCTCTGGCTCCTACATCTTCTCTCTTGTCTTAGTTAGGGTTTGCTCTTGCTGTGAAGAGACACCATGACCATGGAAACTCTCATAAAGAAAACATTTACAGCTGTTGGTCTAAAGTTCATGACTTCCCACTAGCTTGGTTTGGTTGTCTCTGTAGGTTTCCCCATTGTAAAGTGAGTTGCTAGACAGTCTTATTTAAAAAGAAAAAAAAAGGAAAACCCAGAGCCAGATATTGGAGTGAAAACTGAAAGATCAGAGGAATAGGAGAAGCCACAGCCAACATCACCTCATCAACTCCTCAGCCTACAGAGAGAGTTACTTCCTGTATATTCACACCTAGATCCTTTCTGTGCCCTGCCATCTCACTTCCTCTCTCTGCCCAGCTACATCTCTTCCTCTTTCTGCCCAGCTCTATCACTTCCTGTCTGTAAAAGACCTCCAGATCTCTATGGTTAACTAGGCTGGAAATTTAAAAGTGTGCCACCACATCTGGCTCTGTTCCTGGTGTGACCTTGAACTCAGAGATCTAGATGAATTTCTGCCTTCCAAATGCTAGGATTAAAGGCATATGCTACCATTGCTTGACTTCTATGTTTAATATAGTGGCTGACATTTTCCTCTGATCTTCAAATAAGCTTTATTGGGGTGCACAAATAAAATATCGCCATACCCAATCATGATCTTGATGCTCCTTACTCATAGAATCCCTCTTCCCTCTCTTCAACTGGACTCATGTTGCTCAGCTTGGTGTTTGGCTGTGGATCCCTGCATCTGCTTCCATCAGTTACTGGATGAAGGCTCTATGATGACAGTTAGGGTATTCACCAGTCTGATTACCAGGATAAGCCAGTTCAGCACCCTCTCCACTATGGCTAATATTCTAAGCTGGGGTCGTTCTTGTACATTCCTGGGAACTTCCCTAACACTAGGTTTCTCCCTATCCCCATGATGTCTCCCTCGATCAAGGTATCTCTTTCATTGCTCTCCCACTCCATCCTTGTTCCAGCTCGACCATCCTATTCCTTATGTTCTAATACCCCATCCTCTACCCTCTATTGCTCCCCTTCAGCCCCAGGTCACTCTAGGCCCTCTGCATAATTGAGACAGTTGTGTAGCTTTGTTTGCTTAAGGGTCCCCTGGCAGTAAGGTCAGCATCCATCCCTTATATATGTGCTGGCTTATTGGAGCCCATTACCTATGGTGGGACAGTCTTGGTGCAGGGGGAGGGGCTTGGTCCTGCCTCAAATGAAAGTACCAGGCTTTACTGACTCCCCAAGGGAGGCCTTACCTTTTTGGAGGAGATAATGGGAGTGGGTTGTGGGGTAAGGCTGTGGGGGGGGGGCAAGTGGGAGGAGAGAAGAGAGGGGAATCTGTGGTTAGTTTGTAAAATGAATAAAAAATTTCTTAGGTGGGCGGGAGGAGGGAGGACAGGGGAATCCGTGGCTGATATGTAAAATTAAATTAAATTATAAAACAAACAAACAAAAAAAGAATAGCCACAATCTGATCGTTATAAAAAAAAGGAAAAGAAAAAAGAAAACATTTAATTGAGGTGGTTCACTTACAGTTTCAGAGGTTCAGTCAATTATGAAATGAAGGGGAGCATGGCAGGTAGTAGGCACATGTGGTGCTGGAGCTGAGAGTGCTACATTTTGCAACAGGAAGCTGCCTGACTGTCACACTGAGGGAAGCTTGAGAAAAAGAGGCCTCAAAGCCTGTGGTCATAGTGACACACTTCCTCAACAAGGCCACACCTCCTAATAGTGCCACTCCTGTCCAGGTCATTTTCTTTCAGTCCACCACATTCCTCTTCCTGGCCCCCAAAGGTTATAGTTATATCATAATGCAAATAAATAAATAAATAAACAAATAAATAAATAAATAATGAACTCACTCCAGCTTCTAAAGTTCCCATAGTCTATCCCAGTCTCAACAATGTTTAAAAGTCAATAGACTCTTCTGAGACACATGGAAATCTCTTAACTACAATGGTCCTGTAAAAATCAAAATCAAAAAGCAGATCACATACTTCCAACATATAATGGCACAGGATATACATTACCATTCCAAAACACAGGGAAGGAAGCACAATGAGGAAATGCTAGACCAAAGCAAGTTTGAAAACCAGCTGGGCACACTCCAAACTCTGTATCTCTACATTTGATGTCAAAATGCTCTCCACTCCGCGTGTCTCCAACTCCATTCAGCTTTGCTGACTACAACACACTTCTTTTTCTTGGGCTGGTTCCACTCCTGTTAGCAGCTCTGCTCAGCAGGTATCCCACAACTCTGGCATCTCTACCATCTTGGGTTCTCCAAGGCAATCCAGGCTGCAACTTCACAGCTTCACCCAATGGCTTCTCTACTAGGCCTCCATTCTGGGACACCCCTGACACATGCCTGGCCTCAGCAGCTGTCCTTAGGCATGGAGATAACTTCAAGCCAGAAGCACATGGCTAGAGCTGCCAAGTTCTGCTGCTTACTGGGGCTGGAACATGGCCCCCTTGTTTAATTAATCTTCACCAGGTTTTTGTTTTCCTTTACTGCCTATGCTTGGCTGCCATTGAACTTCATCTTTAGAGCAGACTGGCCTCAGACTCAGATATCCACCAGTCTCTGCCTTCACAGTGCTGGGATTAAAGGCATGAAACACCACACTGGGCTCTAAACTTTGGAAATTTAGCTGGGTGGGATCTTGTCCTGAGGTCACCACTCCCTTTATCTCATTTCTTATCTCTTTGAACAAAGAACTTAGCTCCATTCTGCTTTCTGGTGCTCTTTTTCTCCTCAGATCATTATACATCTTCATTAGAGTGTCCACTTAATATCCACATGACAGAGTCTATACTAGGCTGTTTTGAGATTTTTCTGCCAAAAGAATTAATCCAAAATCCCAAACTCTTCACTTTAGCCTCAGGCAGACCCTTTGGACAAGGACAAAATGCAAGATGTAGCACTCTCAGCTCCAGTGCCATGTCTGCCTGCTAGCTGCCATGCTCCCTTTCATTATCATAATTGACTGAACTGTGAAACTGTAAGTGAACCACCCTCAGTTAAACGTTTTCTTCATGAGTTGCTGTGGTCATGGTGTCCCTTCGTAGCAATAGTAAACCCCAACTAAAACAGAAGTTGGTACCAAGGACTGGGTTATTGCTGTGATAGGCAATGCTGTTCCTTTACCAAAATATCAGGCAGCATACTAACATTCTTCATTGAAACCTATTGAGTGAGCCCTGGGCAGTTAAAATAACTCTTAGCACCACTGTCATCCATAACCCTACTATTATGGCTGATTAAGCAGTACTTAAAGCATTCTACTGCTTTCCTAACCCAAAGTACCAAAGTCCAAATTCCTCCAAACCAAACATGGTCAGGCCTACCATAGCAATGCCTCAGTCCCTGGTACCAACTTCTGTTTTATTTAGGGTTTACTATTACCCTGAAGAGACACCATGACCATGGCAAGTCTTATAAAGGAAACATTTAATTGAGTGTGGTTCACTTACAGTTTCAGAGGTTCAGTCAGTTATGATCATGAAGGAGAGCATGGCAGCATGCAAGCAGATATGGTACTGGAGCTGAGAGTGCTACATCTTGCAGGCAACAGTAAGTAGACTGTCAAACTGAGGGGAGCTTGAGAAAAAGAGACCTCAAATCCGGCCCCCACAGTGACACACTTCCTCCAACAAGGCCATATCGCCTATTAGCATTTAATTATTACCTGGTCAGTCCCTTGGGGACCTGGCCAAAAAGCAGGCAGTACTTTGGCCTACTCAGGGTCCTGATAACGTCATACTATGTAGCCCATTTGTGCATTTGCTAAGCTCTCTTTAAGAGGCGGGCTCCACCTGTATTTCTCTCTCTCTCTCTCTCTCTCTCTCTCTCTCTCTCTCTCTCTCTCTCTCTCTCTCTCTCTCTCTCTTCCAGAAGGCTGCTCAGTGCCCCCTTTCTCTCTTCCTTCTTTCCCCCAATAAAATCCTCTATGTGAGCACTATCTGCATGATGTGTCTTTCTCTTTCACCCTTTGTGGGGCCCCTTGGCTCCAACACACCAAGGCTGCTGCCCACTGTTTTTAAAATGCAGCACCTCCTAATAATGCCACTCCCTTGGGGGCCATTTTCTTTCAAAGCATCACACCTCTCACTTTTTTATGGGTTCTCTGAACCCCACCTAATGTTTGGCTGTGGGTCTGTGCACCTGCTTCCACCAATTGCCGGATGAAGCCTCACTGATGAGTGGGTTAGGCATCTCTCTTTGAGTATAGC
Source organism: Peromyscus aztecus (assembly GCA_902168405.1). Taxonomy (NCBI): domain Eukaryota; kingdom Metazoa; phylum Chordata; class Mammalia; order Rodentia; family Cricetidae; genus Peromyscus; species Peromyscus aztecus. Next base: position 15,160 of record CABHPQ010160540.1, on the reverse strand, counting down.
AGAATACCATTAGAAATCATTTCATTGATCTTCATTCTTTCTTTTTTATTTTTGGCCAGTTATGTTTGATTCCATCCTAGGTCTCTAGGCTATGCAACCTCAAGTTTCTGGCTATCCAGGTAGTGTCAAGCATGGGCTTCCTTTCTTGGCCTGGGTTTCAAGTTACACTAGTCATTGGTTGGCCACTCCCACAAGTTCTGTGCTGCCTTTACCCCAGCACATTTTGCAGGCAGGAGAAATTGTAGGTCAAAGGTTCTGTGGGTGGGTTGATGTCCTAGTATCACCACTGGAAACCTTCCCTGGTTACTGAAGATGGCTAGCTCAGGCTCCACATCCCTGATTACTAGTTCTCACTAGGATCACCCTTCTAGATTCCAGGGAGTATCCTCTGCACTAAGTTTCCACATTGTCCCCTGATTCCAGTGTCTCTCCCAGTACTCTCCCTACACAGTCCACCTGATCCCTCCTGTTCCCTTCTACACCAGCCCTCAGTAAACCCACAAAACCTATTCTATATCCCATTTCCAAGGAGATTAAAGTGTCCTTTCTTGAGACCTCTTTGTTACTTAGTCTCTGTGGGTCTGTGTATTGTAGCATGATTATCATTTATTTAACAGTTAATATCCACTAGTAAGGGAATACATGCCATGTTGGTCTTTTTGGGTCTCGGTTCCCTCACTTATATTTTTTTTTTGTAGTTCTATCCATGTGCTCTCAAATTTTATGATGTCTTGTGTTTTAGCAGCTTACATTGTACAAATGTACCACATTTTCTTTATCCATTCTTCAGTTGAGACACATCTGTAGCTAGAGTTTTTCTGCCTGGCCCACAGTCAGGACAATTCCCTCTTACCCACCAGTCCCCCAGTCACTCAGACCCAACCGAGTAAACACAGAGACTTATATTGCTTACAAACTGTATGATCGTGGCAGGCTTCTTGCTATCTAGTTCTTATATCTTAAATTAACCCATTTCTCTTAGTCTATAAGTTGCCACATGGCTTGTGGCTTACCGGTACCTTACATCTCACTTGTCATGGTGGCGACTGGCAGTGTCTCTCTGACTCAACCTTCCACTTCCCAGAATTCTCCTCTCTCCTTGTCCCACCTATACTTCCTGCCTGGCTACTGGCCAATCAATGGTTTATTTATACAGAGCGATATCCACAGCACACATCTAAGTTGTTTATTGCTTCTGGATATTATGAATAAATCCATTATCAACATATGTGATCAAGTGTCTTTGTGGTAGGATGGGTCAAAATAGCCCAAGAGTGGTATAGCTGTGTTTTAAGGTAGATCGAGTACCAGTTTTCTGAAAAACCACCATATTGATTTCCAAAGTGGTTGTGCAAGTTTGTACTTGCACCAGCAATGAAAGAATATTCCTCTTGCTCCCCATCTTCACCATCATGAGCTGTCACTTTTTTTTTTTAATCTTAGCCATTCTGAGAGATGTAAGATAAAATCTCATAGTAGTTTTGATTTTCATTTCCTGATAGCTAAGAATGCTGGACATTTCTTGAAGTTTATCTCACCTATTTAAGATTCTGCTATTGAGAATACTCTGTTTAGAGGTGTATCCCATTTTTAAATTGGACTACTTGGTTTGTCTATATTCTTTATATATTTGAGTTCTTTATATGTTTTAGATGTTAGTCTTCTGTTGGATGTGGAGTTGGTAAAAATCTTTTCCTATTCTGTGGGCTGTCATTTTATCCCACTGACAGTGTCCTTTGCCTTACAAAAGCTTGTCAGTTTCATGAGCTCCCATTTATTAATTTTTGATCTTAGTATCTGAGCTATTGGTATTCTGTTCAGGAAATTGCCTCCTTTGCTGATAATAGCTACCCCAATAACTAAACTGCACAAAGATTTAAAAACGAAGAGAATTACAGTCAAATTTACTTTATGAACACAGATGCAAAATATACAATAATGTTGGGTGGTGGTGGTACATGTCATTAATCTCAGCACTCAGGTGGCAGAAGCAGGAGGATCTCTGTGAGTTTGGGTTCAGCCTGATCTACAGAGTGAGATCCAGGACAGGCACCAAAACTACACAGAGAAACCCTGTCTCGAAAAAAAAATAGAATAAAATAAAATATTTGCAAACCAAATCCTAGAACACATCAAAAATATCATCCACCATGATAAGGTATGATTTCTTCCAGAGATGCAATGATTGTTCAATATATGAACAACAGTCAATATAATCTACCATATAAAGAAACTGAAAGAAAAAAAACATGATCATATCATTAGATGCTTTAAAAGCCTTCAAGAAAATTCAGTATCTCATCATTATAAAAGTCTAGGCGAGATAAGGGACACATCTCAATATAATCAAGGCAATTTTTAATTTACATGAAGACTATGGCCAACATCAAATTATGTGGAGAAAAACTCAAAGAAATTCCACCTAAATCAGTAACAATACAAGGCTTCCCGATTGCTCCACATCTATTCAATATAGTACCTGAAGCTCTAGCTGGAGCAATCAGACAATGAAGACCATCAAAGGGGTACAAACTGGAAAGGAAGAAGTGAAAGTACTGATATTTGTTGGTGATGTGATAGTATACTTAAGCTATCCCAAAAATTCTACCAGGGAACTTCTACAGCTGATAAACACCTTTAGTGAAGTGGCTGGATACAAGATTAATTAAAAACAGTATTCCCCTATACACAAATGACAAATGGTCCAAGAAAGAAATCAGGGAAACAGAGCCCTTCACAATAACCACAAATAATTTAAAACATGTGTAAACTCTAAACAGGCAAGTGAAAGTCTTGTTTGACAAAAACTTCAAGTATTTGAGGAAGGAAACTGAGGAAAATATATATGAGAAGCTAGAAAGATCTCCAATGTTTATGAATTGGTAGAATTAACACAGTAAAAATGGACATCTTATCAAAACCTATTTACAGATTCAAAGCAATATCCATCAAGATTCCAAGAAAATTCTTTACAGACCTTGAAAGGATAATATTCAATTTCATAGGAGAAAAACAAACAAACAAAAAAAACCTCAAGTTAGTTAAAAAAAATATCCTGTATAGTAAGAGAACTTCCAGAAGTATCACTATCCCTTATTTCCAGCTATACTACAGAGCTATAGTAATAAAAAACCACATGGTATTGGCAGAAAAACCAGACATGTTGGCCAATTGAATGGAAAAGAATACCCAAAGATAAATCCACACAACAATAGACACTTGATTTCTGATGAAGCTAGAAATGTACAATGGAATTAAAGAAGTATTTGTAACAAATGATGCTGATCTAACTGTATGCCTGAATATAGAAGAATGCAAATTGATCCATATATATCAACCTGCACATACTCAATTCCAGGTGGATCAAAGACCTCAGCATAAAACCCGATACACTGAACCTGGTAGAAGAGAAAGTAAGGAATAATCTTAAACACTAATTTACCTAAACAAACCAAGACTAATTCTTCACAAGGGTTCTAGGAGGGTGTGTGTGTGGTGAAGAATAGGAACTAAGAGAAAATAAGTAAAAGTATAATTGTGCACAAACTTTAATTTTTAGAATCTCCTCTCACATTATCCATCAGTCTTTTTTTTGTTTGTTTGTTTGTCTTTATTAAGTTAATTACTGGCTTTCTAGCATAGTTACTTGACTTTGTGATAGTTACTTGTGATGCAGAGATGTAACTAAACATTAGAAATGAGTGATTTTACTTAACGTTATCAGGGGTTTTGAACAAAGGGGAGGCTGTGAGACTTCATAGAATAGGGGAAAAACACTGGAAAAAATACCATACATTTGTGTTTGTGGGTATCATGTGTTCTGAAGTACTCAGAGGGTACAACACAATGGTTTAGTATAAGAGATCTACCAAGAGTGAAAACACTGATTTTGTGAATTTTATGAAATATTTATGTCAGGTATAGCTCTGTATTACTTGAATTTATTTTAAAAAATTCAGCCATGTCTGAATGAGTTTTTTTCTTAACAATAATTAAATTTGATTGCTTCAGATGGACATAGGTGAGATGAACATGGTATTTCATACTTTATTCAGATCATATTTATAAAGCTACTTCGTTTTTAAAGTTAAGTAGGTAATGCTTTATTTTTACCATCCAGAATGATACTATTTAATACAGATCACATCAATGACTAGAAAATATGTATGCTCCAAATAGCACATTATGTATGTCAAAGAGAGAAAGACTGTCATATATATTTATCTGTGTGACATTTTTAATGGTGATACTCAAGAATAGAGGCACTGCACTGGGTCCTCAGTGCTTCATGAACCTAGACTGGGTAAACATGAGTGCAAATCACCAGACTGTAGATCAGTCTCAAGATCTGATAGCAATCTTCTCAGAATGCTCTTCCCCATATTAGGATAAAAATTAAGTGAATTTGTGACCTGTCTTGGTCTTTTTCAAAGGTGACATACTGGAGGGCCACACTTCCAACATCTTGGTTTTGGAAAAAAAAAAGTGTTTGCTTCAAAATATTGGAAAAATAGTTAACCTGTGAGAAATATTCCAGGAATTTTTGAAGAAGTATTTTTAAACTATTACCTGTTGGAGTGGGTTCCACGTGGCACCTGGAGGCCAAGATCTGTATTATTTTAATAATGAAGTTGACACAAGGCCTCCCCAATATTTTCACGAAACAAGGCTATTCATTCAAGACTATAAAGATTATAGATTAAAGTGCTGAAATTTCCACAAAATGCCAAACTGTGTACATCAGTAAATATTGATGCTAAACAATGATACACATTTGATTAATTATGTTCCAGTAATTATGTAATTAGATATCAGTTTAAGTTGAAAACTATGGACTTTCAGAAGAGTAAATATTTTTGTGTTCCACTCTATTATTTTCTGGTCAGGTTGAAATTTTAGAGCTTATAACCTCTTATAAGCCTAAATAAAGAATAAATAAAAGCTACATTTTTCTGGCTACTCTTCCAGTCAATGACAAGAATCTCCTCCATAGACGACTTCTAGATTCCTGGAGTTGACTATTATGGTCTGTATACCATCATGCCATTTACAACTGAGGTAGCGCCAGTGACTTTGAAGGGTAGAATAAAGCATGTCAGTGTTCTTTTTTAATCTCACTCTCCTCTGAAACCTGAAAGAGTTTCTTGCCCTAAGATCCTCTCTAGAAATATTGAGTACAAAAAGCACAGACTTTTTCTCTTACTAGTAAGGTTTGTATTGAATACAAAATATGGGATTTGAATTCTGTTGAGATTCATTATGCCCAGCTACAATTATAAAAATATTCAGCTCCTGAACAAATTACATGTGGTTACAATACTGGCTGAGTCAAATGTCTTTGTGTGACAAATATGGAAGCCATGGTAAATACACTAAGCATAATGACTCAGGTTTCCAATGAAATATTTAGCACCTTCTGTGCACAAACACCACATTGTATTGAGTGCGGGCTGCAAAGAAGCTTCATGCATATCAGAAGAAGTTGGACAGCATCAACCCACATGAAGATTCATGCAAGCTATTTGAGAATATAATCTGTTGTTTATCAGCAGGGAGGTAGTCAGGGTAGAATTGGATGGATGTTGAAGGCTTGTGGAGGTGGTCAACTAGGAGAACATATGGACAAACCCACTAAAAAGATAAGGGTCTTTGTAGGGCAACTGTTTTTGATCATAGACTTCAAGATATTTACAAGAATAATTTACAGAAACTTTCTTTTCCTCACTTATTTCATTCAATCAAGATTATATCCTTTCAGTTTACTGTCATATTTTTTTTCTATTTTATAATGTGAGTAAAGCATTGGCAGGCATGGAATTTAGGGAGACACTTACAATGTTGTTTTTAATCTTTCCATTTCATATACTTATAAATAGCATGGTAAACTGTGAACCCTTTTTCCTTTAGAAATGCTGATATCCCAAGGGCTTAGTCAGTTTCAAAGCTTTTGCAGGGAGCTGCATTACTTGGGTTTCTTTGAAATGAATACAGTTATTAAAATAGCAATGATTGTAGCTACTTGGTGGATTGGCTCTAAAATTGGTACAGCCTGGGAGCTTGTTTCTAAAATTCACATGTATATAAATGTGTCCAAAAAAAGATGTCAATACACTGCAGTTTGCAGAGGGGAAGGCTGCCCAGTTCATTCAATCTTCATGCTGCCTTGGCTTAGGTGGATCATCTTTTAACACACACATTACAAAACAAACAAACAAAAAATTAATGCCCTGCTTTTGTGGTAACATTAGTCAAAATAATTAAATTCTCATGTAATATCCCTGCTAAAGATTTAAGAGAGACAGTTCTTACATGGTGCTTGCTGATGACTCTAATACTGTGCCCCTTTAGGCAGAATTTTGAGTTCTTTTGAGTAGAGACTGTTTTCTTGCACTGGAACTGTTTTTTCTTCCACAGAAAGCCAAGGAATGGTATCTTAAGAATAGTTTTATTATTTCCAACACTTCCTACACACTGGGACAAAAATACGATTAGAAGAGTTCCAAACTCTAGTCTCATCCTTCCCCATTTGGCTAGAGCTACAGAAGCAAAAACAGGCATGTGAAAGTGTCCCCATAGCCTTTCTTGGTGGCTAAGCCTTCCTCAGGCAGTTTTGGCAGCAAGGGTCTTCATCTCAAGAGTGCACATGGCCACAGCTCTCTGCCTCTCCTTGGCACACAGGCTGATGACTGTGCTTCTCATTCTTCTTAATCTATTTGCTGTCTTCTGCTTCCTTGTTATTTGTTCTTCCTCTCCCCATGTCTCAATCTCCATTTTCACTTCCGGTCAATGTTTCTGCCTTCTGGCTTCCCAAAGGCAGTTTTACTCTTTTCTCAAACTTTTTGTGAGCTCTTGGTTTTATTGTCAATTTCTTCATTTTCTTTTAACCTGATTTATTCAATCTATATTCTTGTTCCAATCAAAATCATATCAGAGAGCACATTATTTTCTTAGCTAATATATTCCAAAACAGTAATGTATCTCCTTTAGTATGTGGTAATATGCACTATACTTCTAATTCATTATTCACATTCAGTGGACATTCACTAATACCAAAAACATGCCATTATAATCAGATATTTGATTTTGTGAAACAAATTAAGGCATATGCATCATGCACTCAAAATAGCTATCATTTGGTAATAATGTTCACTCTCCATTTGTGTTTTCTTTTGGCTTATGAAAAAGCTCCCTCTTAATGGCAATATACTTTTAGTATTTGAAATGAGTAGGTGTAATTCTTTTATGTGTATTTCACAATTTTTTTTTGTCTAGACAAATGCTTCTTAAATTTTAAACATCACATAATTAATCTGGTGATATTTCTAAAACAAAATACACGCTTGACTTTAACTTTTATATAGTCAGATTTTATGTCTGGGCGTAACCCATGATTTTAGGCATTTTATCAGTGATAAGTTATAGAGAAATACTCGTTGTCTGAGGTCTATACTCAGAGCAGATCTGGGCAGACTGCACACCAAACAGCAGTACCTTTTATTAGCTAGGTTCTGGTTTTATGTGCCAGATGTGATACTCCATGTGTCAGGAATGAAGAAAGCATCCACAGTTACTAATCTTATAAAACCCACATAAAGAATGAAAGGCTGCATAAACATTACTGATGGAGAAACAAGTCTATTTAGCATCCAGCCTATGGTATGTGACTTCAAGATAGGTGCTCAAAGAAGAATGCACTGGGAGAGAGAAAGATCTGATTTTTCTGGAGCACATGATCATCTCTCCCCAGTCATTCTTTGGTTAGAACAGAACCCTACAGTAAAGGGAAAGAACAGTACCATGTATTCTGCAAAGCCTAAGGAGGAGAGATCTTTACGGAAGAACTATAAACTATTTCAGCAATAAAAAAAAAAAAGAAAGAAAGAGTGACCCTTCACCAAATCCTCAGAATTGAATGAGAAGAGCTTCCATTTCTTATGCTTGGTTTATCCTCTTGAAAGTAACTATTGGCTCCCATTGCTAGAAAATGGATTGTAACAGAATAAGGCATTGAAGCCAGAAAACATTGAATAATGACAAATAATATTTGAATGAACAAGCAGTAGTAATACAATGAAAAATGTCTGATCAATATTCTATGCTGGTGATAATGTCCTTTGCCTCTATGATCTTTTTTTTTTTTTTTTGGTTTTTCGAGACAGGGTTTCTCTGTAGCTTTGCGCCTTTCCTGGAACTCACTTGGTAGCCCAGGCTGGCCTCGAACTCACAGAGATCCACCTTCCTCTGCCTCCCGAGTGCTGGGATTAAAGGCGTGCGCCGCCGCCGCCGCCGCTGCCGCTGCCGCCGCCTCCACCACCCGGCGCCTCTCTGATCTTGAGGTGATTTCATTAAAATAACACAATTCCCTGAAGTTTCTGGGAATATATTATTGTTATTTTATATAGTAAGGAAGGAACTCAACATTAGAAAGTTTAACTGTATTGGATGACAAAGGCAATGATTACATTACTTTTTTAAAAAAAGAAATCCTAAATTCCCACAGTAACCAACACTTTCCATTTCACGCCAAACTTGTTGTAGAATTTCATGCATGTAAAGTCAAGAGGATGGGCTTGACCTACACTCTTCATGTGTGAAAAAGAAAGACATTTGCATGTACTCACTGGTAAAAATTGATTATGTAGTGCTGGTATTTTAATGTTTAGTCTAAAAACAAACAGGCAAACAAAAGCATGTTGACTCCCTCCAAATCTAATATCTGGAATTTTTACATGCATGTTACTATTATGCACAAAAAGACTTGCATTAACTTAGTGTTCTCTGATACATGTTAGAGTAATAGTTTTGAGCAGAGGTTATCAATCTTGTGCAGTAGAAGACTTCATTACCAAGGTGGCATTGTTATGAAAATCATTCCCTCAGTTTTACTACCTCTTTCTCCATGTTGCTGGTTTTTCTGTATTAAAAAAAAAAAAATCTCACAACTCCAACTTACGAAATATTTCCCTGAAGTTAGAAATCAGTGTGTTTTTGCTATTTCAGTCCCAGTGAGGCATTTCACAGATGATCCTGTTGCTTTTTATTTCCCTTTGGAGAATTTAGTCAAAGGATTAGCTTTGTAGCCATCAACTTTACTTCAGAGAAGAACCACTGACAGTCTGTGGTAGGAAGAAAACAAGAACAGTGCATGCAGACTAAGGACTCAGCTCAGGCCTCAGGAGAAGCAGGACCTACCTCGCCTGAGTAATGTAATGTAGTCATATGAATGCAGCACTGCTGTATGTATATTTTTCACCTTGGAGGTTAACATTAGGCCTGGTCGGGATGTGTCTGCATAGATGACTTGGTCAGTGTCCCTCAGAGGGCCAAGGTACAACATGATTTTTAATTGTCCAGTAGACCCTGAGTTTTGCACATGCTCTTTGTAGAACCTAATTCAGTTTATATTTTCATCATTTTCCACAGAACCCAGAAAAGAGATAGATTATCATTAATTCCAGAAATGCATTCTAGTTGAAGAAAATTATAACATTCTCAATCGCTTTGTCATCAGTGGCTTAGGATTCAGGAGTAGTTCACTAAACTGCCTCAAGGCACATGAGAAAGGACTGTAGAGGTAGAATGATCAACTATTCAGAAGAAATGAAATGACTGTAATAACAATAATCTGTGTTTTTTTAAACAACAGGATTATCTTATAATAATTAGGAGACTCAGCAATAAAGCCAATTGAAATACTGAAGAAGAGAGATGAAGGACATTTAAACAAAAATAGCCTTCAGTAATGCCATTGAGCCAATCAACCATTCCCAAATAGGCCTAACCTGGTGAAATAAATCATGTCCTTAGTGCTGAGACCATTCTGAATCAGGTTTTCTGATATACACCGCTAAGTACAACCCTATTAATGGAAGATTTGAATAAGTCAACAATGGGTTCTGTTTCAGTAAGACATGTACAACTATATGTCAGTTCCTGAGCAAAATGTATGGTCATTCCTGTTTACAGTACCCTCCCAGGGATAAGGCATTCTTTCTCTCTCTTGTTTTTGTGTTATTTTCTTCACATCTCCAAAGTTTCTTTGTAACAGGAAGGAACTTGGAGGATTAGACAAGATATTTTTAAGGGTTATACCTAAGACCTATGTTCCTCTTACTAGTTATATATTGTCTAGAATTCAGCCATCTATGGCCAATATAATTATAAGAGTGACTAGAAAACAGGATCCTCCTGAATACCCAGGCATAAAATGGATAAGCAGATGGCCCTGTATCAGCCATCCATAAGGAACAGAGACTGCTGTTGAAATAGAAAAGGACAGAAAACATGGTAGGTTTGTTAGAGTCCCCACATACACACACACCTGCACCCCTCCCACACACACACAGGGGGTGGGAGAGATAAAGAGAGAGACAGAGAGACAGACAGACATACAGACAGCCGGAGAGGGGAGAGAGAGAGAGAGAGAGAGAGAGAGAGAGAGAGAGATATGCAGACTATAGACTCAGCAAAGGGCTGCTATTGTAGCTTGAGCCTTAAGATGCTGTGCATACATAATTTGTTTCCTTTTGTCTTCCTTGGAGAATCCCACCCTTTTCTCTGACCAACTGATGCTACCCACTTTATGAGGTGGAGAGTTTACTTGGTTCAAGATCTACTAATATTAATGTTAGCACCACATACAAGTTTCAAACCACCTTTGCAATGAAGTTTAGACTGCTATTGGGCAAAATATTTAGGGACCTTTTCTGAACCAAATGCAGTCATTAAAGTGACCGTCACAAATGACATTGCCTGAATGTGGTTTAAAACAGATACTTCAACCATCTTGGTGTGTAGTCACCATCTGACCTCCCCAATATCATATAGTTGTACTTTGTATAGTAAGGGAGCTATACTCTGATAATCTGAGGTCTGTTACTCAGCTAGGTCTGTCTGCAATGCACAGACCTGGAACAACAGATCTGGAAACTTAGCGTTTAGTTTTGCACCCCTTCTCCCTGATCTGTGTGTGTGTGTGTGTGTGTGTGTGTGTGGGTACAGAACAAAAGGCTAGAGGTGACATTGTGTGTCTTCCTCAAATGCTCTCCACCTCTGACACAGGATCACTCACTGTGTTTGGCTGGCAAAACCCAGGGATCCCTCCTGTACCCAGGGAATCTCCTCTCCCCATACCCTGGTATTGGTTTTACCAGTGCTTGACACAGGGCTGGGCTTTTTAATGGGCGTTGGGAATTAAACACTTCATCAACAACCAAATCTACACATTCTGCTGCTTTGATCAGAGTATCTTCTCATGAGAACTCAGCAGGGGCAGTTTAATAACCAAACATCTCTGCTAGGAGACTCATTAGACAAAGCCAGGGAGACCTGCTTTCAAACTCCTCTTGCTTAATAAAAGACTCTGACAGAGTAAGACCAGACAGGAGACTCTGACAAGTTAAAGGAGTTAAAGTAGACTGGGAAATGATGTCAGCCCCAGCAGCCAGGGATTTTCGTGTCTGTGGCTGTACCCCTTCACCCCTGTTTTCAGGGATGTTCTGCGCCCAATCTCATCTCCTCACCACTTCCTCTCTTTCGTAACTCCCAGTGATCAAATACCAGTAGCTTTTCTTGGATCCTATCCTTATGTCAACTTTCCTAATTTCAAAACATTTTCACAGTACAATATGGTTTCCCAGTTTGTACCCTTAAATTCTTTTTCCTGTGTGGGTATTATAGAAATACACATATGCTGTAATTTTATGTAAAAGCAGCACATGATGAACGAGCAATTGCTGTGCAGATTTATAGGAAAATTTAAAATAGATCATTTGAATGCATAAAAACTTTAAATGTTTACATATAATTATTATGCAAAGTCTGAAAATTTGCTCAGTCAATTTTTTTTCAATAAATGGTTTAGAAGACTTGGTTTATTTTTCCCATAAATGTACTCCCTGCTAAATAGCAAGACTCAAGATGTTTTTCATTTCATTAGTATTTTTCTGTATTAAAAGTTTTAGAACAAAAAACCCAAGAATATAAGGCATACTGACTTTACTCTCAGCATTGAAAAAATAAAAGGTCCCATTGTCTGAGAGACTTGGAAAGAAATTTATTCTGGACAATTTTATGTCCTTCTTGTTATTAAAATAGGCTGTCCAGGTATTTAAATAATAATTATAATGAGGAATAATTATTTGTTCTTTTGCATTATGATACCTAGTTGTGAATATTGCCTGTTATTCTGTAAGCACTTTAACTCTTCAGTTTATACAATCCATTAGTGCTGATGACATCTTGTATAGCCATCAGTTTGCACTATTGACCATGCAAGTCTTTATTTTAAAATGGCAATTATAAGAAAATACTATTTTCTTCTTCCTTTTATTGAAAATAGTTTTTTTCTTACATAATATATTCTGATTACAGTTTCCCTTCCCTGTACTCTTCCCAGTTTCTTATCAGCCTCCCCTCCCATTCAGATCCACTCCTTTTCTATCTCTCATTAGAAAACAAACAGGGTTAGCTTGGGGTTTTTGTGGGACTCCTAATAGTGGGAGTGGGGTTGTCTCTGACTCTTTTGCCTGCTTTTGGGACCCTTTTCCTCCTACTTGGTTGTGTTCAGCCTTAATATGAGAGTTTGTGACTAGTCTTATTATATCTTGTTATGCCATGTTTGATTTTTATCCCTGGGAGGCCTGTTCTCTTCTGAAAGGAAACAGAAGAACAATGGATAAAGGCGAGAGTGGAGGTAGGGGCAGCTAGGAAAAGTGGAAAGGAAGGAGGAGCCACAATCAGAATGTAGTTTATGAAAGAAGAATAAATAAAAAGAAAAAAGAAAAAAGGAAGAAAAAAAGCAGGCTTCAAAGCCATAATAATAAAATAAAACAAGGAAAATAAAAAAATATAAAAATAATGCAATATAATCAGAGACTCAGACTCACTCATTTACTCACTCAGGAATTCCATAAAAACACTGAACTGAAAGCCATATTATAAAAGCAGAAGACCTGGTACAGACTCCTGTGGGCCCTGTGAATACTCCCTCAGTCTCTGTGAGTCTATATGAGCTTTGAAAATGTTTATTTAGAGGGCCTTGCTTTCTTAGAGTCCTGCATTCTCTCTTATATTCTTTTTGCCTTCTCTTATTTAGAAATGCCTGAGCCCTAAGGGGGGGAGGATTTGATAAAGCCATCCCATTTATGGCTCAGTGTTCCAAGGTCTCTATGTATGATGTCTGGCTGTGTGTCTCTATATTTATTTCCATCTGCTGCAGGAGGAAGTTTCTCTGATAATGACTAGACAAGGCACTGATCTGCTTCCCAGGGCAGAGTTGCCTGAGGATTTTGAGGGAATGCTTGCTGGAGTTGGGGTCTGGGATAAAGCAATGAAATGGGGAAGGAGGTTAGGGAGAGAAGATCTTTGTGGTCCCCTGAAGATAGGGCCATGGGAGGGGCCTCGGGAGGTGGTCTGCTGCAGCACTAGGACTGGGGGATTGGATTTGAGGAGACGGGGAATAGGTGAAGATTCTACAATATTTTCATACAAAATTCTATGCTTATATCTGTTCTTTGATGGTATAGTCTCACATATTACAAATGATTTTAACAGTCATTATTTCAGTTCAGTCCAAATGATTGCTACTAATTGTTTTGAAAAGTATATTGCTTTCAACAGAAATCATGCTTCTGTTGTTGATGGATTGATTTAAAAATATCCAGCTCTCAGTATCACCCCAGCAATGCCACTTTTCAATCATCTCATGAAGATCTACAGACTCCTCCCTCAGTGTGGATATTTTCCAAATTCAACAGAATGGGGAAGAAATGATAGGATTTTCTAAGGCTTGCTTTGGAAGGTCCTGCTCACTGCTCCTGTCTCTCATAAAATCTTGTACCCCACCCTCCTATGATAATAAACTCGAGCTTTGTTAGGAGATGATAAGGAATTCAGTAAACTCTCTCTTCACTTTTTCCAATAAATTGATTGTAGACGACCCCATTGTCAGCCAGATCCAACCCAGAAAAAGGTCCATATGACGTGAGGTTATAGACTTTCTTCAGAACTGCCCAGGTAAGTATAGACTGAGCAAAATTAAATGTCTCCCATTGCAGTCTACTGAGCCTTCTGTGTCAACTGGATGGATAGCACTACACCAGCAATACATAGTGTGTAACTTCCTACACACTCACATCTATCAGATATTTTAAATGTTAATTTTGTAAAAAAAAAAAAAAAACTTATTTTCCCAAGTTTCAAATGCTTAGTAGTCAAATTTATAAAAATTTGAATTCCCAGGAATGACTAATTATTTGAGATATTGAGAAAAACATATACCTATGAGGTAAAAGGGTATATACTGATAATTCTTTATTGTAAAAACCCATGTCAAGATACAATTCTTAGACAATACAGAATCTACAAAGAAGGCAAATTTACCTCTCATAAATCTACAAAGTATAAATATAACTCACCATTAATGCTTTGCACATTTTTAAAAATATGTTTCATATGAAAACATATATATTCTATTTAGCATTTGGTAAAATTTCAGTTTACTGTCCTTTTGAGGATAACTTTGGATTTGGGAAATACCTTGATTTTTTTCTCCAAAATTTTCATAGTAATTCAACAAATAGCCTTTAAGGATTATTTTCCTTGGATGGAGCTGAATATTAGCAAATAGCATAAAGAGAAATATAGACAACATTTTTCTTCTGAACTTTTGTATTGTAAGAATGCAGAATGATGTAGCACCAAATGTGAGCACAAGATGTGTTAGTGTCTCTACTCAGGAATGTAACTAAAATAATGTCTGCTGTTTATTAATAGCATGCCAGCTGTGCTTTAAACAGCAAGGTAGAGGTAGCAGTGCATAAGCTTGCTATTGTCAGGATGTATATTTTAAAAGTATCTGCTGTTTTTGCACTAGGGAATATGAATTAAACCATGTCTATGTTGCATGAGGGTATGTCTGTATATAGAAAAACCAGTGAATACATAAAATGGTCATAGAAAGTGAAACTCTGGACTTTAATTAATATTGTAGCATTGTAAGCCAGAGCATGTTTAGTAGCCCCAGTATTCAGAAGAGAGTTCTAAAGGAGTTATTAAGGAAAATGGAGAATAGGCGAGAAAGTAGACTTTTAGAGCAATGTAGCTTGTGGCTTAAACACATTATGGCATTATGGGAAGTTTTATTCTGCCCATTATTCCT
>CABHPQ010160539.1:0-44368 GCA_902168405.1 Peromyscus aztecus | reverse complement strand
AAGATTTATTTATTATGTATACAGCATGGGCACCAGATCTCATTACAGGTGGTTGTGAGCCACCATGTGGTTGCTGGGAATTGAACTCAGGACCTCTGGAAGAGTAGTCAGTGCTCTTAACCTCTGAGCCATCTCTCCAGCCCGAGTCCCAACATCTTTATTGAATGGTAGGGTCTTGCCTACCATTAGCCTCGTCTTAAACAGGAAATCTACCCCTAAACTTTCAAGTGTACCTTTCACCCAAGCGTTTAGTAACAACATATCTATGAGTCCTTCCCGTGGGTGTCTTGGCATGTAAGCATCTGGTGACTCTTCCAGCATTACACAGGTATCCCATTCACACTTCCCAGAGACTCCTAAGCCTTTCTTCCACTCTGTACTAACAAAATTATGACATCTCAGCTTTATTTAGTTTGGGACATCATTTATTTCTAAGCTGTGCATTCATACCATCTCTTTGAATTCTTGAAAGGATCCTGAATCTGTAGTTTGAGAGAGTATGTCAATCCAGTATATATATACCAATCCAGAGAGTACACCAATCCTACCCAATATTTTTCTAGCCTACTTAATGGGACATTCACAAACTCTAGACTTAAACACTGCTTCATAGCTCCTGCTAACACATTTGAGTTAAGCTTGACAACTTCTTTGGGTCTAGAATGTCATCCCCTTTTTATCAAAGGTCCAACATGTCCCCAGCTCTGTTACATTGGAAATAACACCTAACTATAAGTCTAGTAGCTGAGAAAACACAAAGTTGCATGCACAGGGAAGAGGCGTGGATTTGGGAGGAGTTGGAAGAGGTTGAATATTATGAAAACATATTGTATGAAATTCTCAAATGACTAATTCTTAAAAATGAGAAAAATATACACACATAAACTTCAGTGCACCTGAAGAAGTTTCTAGAAGAAAATGTCAGACTTTTTACACTGATAAAGGATAGGAAAGGAAGAGAAATCAGGGAGTGCCCCAACAGTAACTGCTCCCAACATGGAGTGGGGAACCTGACTAAACTGTATTTGCAAATACTTTTCTAGCATTTAAAAATAGTAGAAAAAGGAGAAGTGTTGTTGGGTTATCTGGAAAGAATTGGAAGGAGGAAAAGGTATCATCAGTGTCCTTGATTGTCTTTTGTGAGTCTGACCTCACTTGACCCATCCCAAGGAGAGAGAAGAAAACAATGAAGGCCACTGAGTGCTTATGCTTCCAGACCCTCAGTCACCCATGAGAAGGTGCAGGGAGGGAAGGAAGCTTTACTATTGGCGACAACAACCTTAGTAGCTCCCTTACAGCTTTGGGAACCACAACTCTTGAAGACCTAGGACTCTGGGGACTTGTCCCAAAAGGGTCATACGTGCTGAGAGAGTATGGGAGCAACACCAGGAGCTGGTGATAATAGACAGTAACAGCTCTTCTCAGCTCTTGAAAATATTAGTAAAGCAGGGAAGAGTTGAATAATCTATACAAATCAAATTAAGTTTCTTTCTGCTCTAGCTGTTGGTTGTACGGGTTTTCAATACACTTGACAGAGTTATTCAGGATAATATGTGTATCCATTTCCTGTGGCTGCTATAACAAGTCATCGTGAACTTCACGGCTCTGAACAGTGGAAAGTTATTCACTCGGAGTTCTGAAGATCAGAGATCCAAGAATCTACGTGTGAGTAGGTCACAGCCTCTGTGAGTATTTCAGAGGAGCGTTCCTTGACTCTGTCATTTTCTAGTGGCTGTCAGTCTCCTTGAATCATGGCCAGATCACACTAACTGTACTTTTGTCTTCGCCTTGTCTTCTCCATGTGGGAATAAAATCTTCCTTTGCCTCATTTTTTTCTTTTAATTTTTACATTTTATATAAGATCTCACTATGAACCTCAGGCCACCCTGCAGTTCACAATCCTCCTTGTCTGATTTTTATAAAGATACTTCTCAACTAGGCATGGTGTTGAACATCTGTAATCCCAGAAGTCAAGAGTCTAAGACAGTAGGATTCCAAGTTCAAGTATAGCAGGAGTTAGATAGGAAGACGTTGTCTTAAAACAGACAGATGTCATCACTATCTGATTCCTGTCCTGTCTGAAGATAGGAGTAAGCAACAGGCTGCTCCATGCAGTTGACTTCTCAGCAATAAACAGGAATTTGCTTAGCTCTGTGGGACTCAGGTAAATAGTCCAATTGCAGTAATGAGAACAAGTAACACTGACTAATAATTTATTAGTTTTACTGGAATGTGCTCGTTACTTCACATGTACTATCTTGTCCAATTTTCAGTGCAAGCTTTTGAGATGGATTTATTCATTCAGGCTCCTTGGTTGCACCCTACACAAACAAACAAGAGATTTGTTGGAAGGCATCTGGGCTGACTCACCAATCAGAAGAACGGTGCAAATAGGGCTGGGGAGGGCAAGAAGTCGGCTTTGAGGAGAGCAGCCGCAGCTCTGGGTGTCTTTCTGGATCTATGGTACCATCTGGGGATAACTATGGAAACCAGCCTTACACAGTTGTGCAGCCTCTTTCATTATTTTAATCACTGGACTTGCTTCAGATGTACACCTACCCTGGTACAGGGTACAGGGGGGACAAATGCAAGTTACTTTAAAAATGAGGAAGACAAATAACGTGACCATTACTTCATAAATGATACTATCCTCATTTTACAGAAAGGAGGCTTGGATTTTGAAGAAATTTACAACTTAGAAAGTATTAAATTTTTATTTGAGCCCAATCTTGCCCACCCCAGAGCCTGTACTCTTTTTTTTTTAATTTTTTATTGATTCTTTGTGGATTTCACATTATGCATCTCGATCCCACTCATATCTCCGTCCCTTTGAATCTGCCCTCTGCCCTTGCAACCTCCCCCAAACCCAAAATAAAACAAAATAAAATTTCAAAGAAAAAGAAAAGGAATATCTCATCACGGAAGTTGCAGTGTGCAGTGAGTTAGTTATACAGTATAATCTTTGGTTCATACATCTTTACCTGCAAGTGTTCGTTGCAATGAGTCATTGGTCTGGTTGGAGGCCTTTGGTTTCTGCTACACTATCGACACTGAACCCTCACTGGGACTCCTCTTGAATATACTGTTGTTGTCCTGTGTCATGGAGGTCCTGCAACTTTGAGAGTGCAGGACCAGCCCCTTCACACGCTCCAGCAGATCATAGATGGGGTGGATGTTGGGATGGGTCAACTTATTGCCTGGTTCTGATTGCTGGGTTGGTCAGCCCACTGGCTCTCCCTCATCCTCAACACCAGGGTGAGCTCTCCAGCACTGCCCAGGCTAGTTCACCCTATGTAGTAAGCAGCAAGCAGCGGGGCCAGTTCTCCTACACCTACATTACCAGGGCCAGCTCTACTGTGTTGCCCAGGTGAGGTGCAGGGACCACTCTCCCGAGTGCTGCAGCTGGCGAAAGGCAGGGGCAGCTCTCTCCAGAGCCTGTATTTTTTAAAAAATAATTTTATTTATTTGTTTATTTTATTCTTAACCCATGCTCTCACCGCTCCATCTGCTTCAACCACAAAAGAGGTTATAAAGCAGTTCTAGCATGAAGTTACCAGGAAGAGCTGAGATATGTGAAGAGTTGCGAGGCTGGCATATTTATTTGTACAATGGAAGCTGTTCATTCTGAGCAGAGCTGAGTGCTAAACATTGGGCATGCAGAGTTCCACAAGAACTATAACCTTCGTGGCCTCCGTGATACCCCAAGAAGCAAACTTGAAACAAGTCCACACCTATCTTTATTGAGTCAAAGGAACCAACTGAGAGATAGGTTTCCCCAAACCTAGATCCAACAGCATCAAGACTTCGGTCTTTGTCTTAATCTCTACGTTCTGTGTCCCTCTGTTCTAGTTCCATTCTGGGGCATACAACTTCCACCCACAGCACAGCGGCACCAGGTTGGACTGTGCTAACTCAAAGATGGCACCTCTTTTCCCATCATCCGTGGCAATTCTTTCAAAGGAATCTGGCTGGTTTTTCACATTCTGAGTCACAACCCTGGTCATTCACTGTGTCCGAGGAAAGTGCTCTCCCATTCTGCCTGTATCTCCTGTTTCTTGTGTTCAATGGGGCCACATGATTGACAGACATGCTAGGATCACAGAGTGGACTAAGAATATCTCCCTAAAACAAGAGATCTGTTCCAGACAAAGATGGGGGAAGCCTGGCAGGTAGGAAATTTCTCAGATGACACACAGCACATTGCATGACCCAGAGAATCGAGCCTCATCCAAGCCTTGCCTTTCTCTGCCAGTCAGAAGTGCAAGCTGAGCCTCTGTCTAGAGGAGAAAGTAAAAGTGTACAGGAAAACACTTTCTATAAGTCAGTCTACAAAAAAGTCTGAGGCACCCATCTCCTAATCTCCCTAGCAGCCTGTAACACCATCCCCCTGAAACTTATTTGCTCTAAAATTTTGAAACTTGTTGAATAAAAAGCTTTCTGCCTGATTCTTATACACATTAAGAATTTGGTCAATAGAGTCTATAGAATGAAAGCAATTTCGGAACACTAATGCAAATAGATTTAGAAGTGGCAGAAATAAACCAGTCTTGTGGTCTGTAAATTGGTCATAAGATACCACCCCACGGTACTCTTCTGGAGCTTAAGAGGGACCATAGAAGTGAAGTCTGTAGCAAGTCATTATTAGTCATGTTTGATGCCTCCCTTTTCCTTCAGCCCTGTCTGTGGAATTAGGATGAAGATCCAGAATCTAGGAAGAGACATCTTTGGGCTTCTGTGAGGAGTTTTCTAACAGCTGAAGATACTCCACAGTCCCACAAGTTCTCCCTGCCATGACTGAACACTTGTGTTGCCCCCAGATTCCTATGATGGAGATCAGAACTTATGGATGTGATTAATGTTAAAGAAGAGCACACAGGGGAAGCTCTGAGGAAGAATTTTCTTAAAGATAGAGACAGCCGCGGGCTTGCTCTCTCAGTGGGAGGACATGGGAAAGGCATCCAGCTGCCGTGCAGCAGCCGGAGAGCCCTCACCAGCAACTTACCCGTGGGAACCCTGCTCTTAAACGTCGCAGGCTCCAGAAAGACAAGAGAAAACGTTTCTGTCATTGGCGTGCCCCAGACCATGCTATTAGGTTGTGGAGGCTGCAGCAGAAAGGAGTCTTCCTCTCTGTAGCCATTAAAACAAGCTGACGGCCATCTCTCTCAGACACAGGTTTTCTGTAGGAGGAGAAAGAAAACCACCCCTCAACCAGGACATCCAAACTTCCAGTCACCTGAGGTGTTCCCAAACACTGAAGCCAAAACAAAACAATAAACCTATGCCTAAACTCCCTCTCAGAGGAACTGATTTGGTTTCCTGCGTGTATTCTCCTTAAAAGGTGTGTACCAGGTTTTAATTTGTGGCAGAGGTAAAGTTGAGAACTACTTCCTTGGAAGATCTGAGGCCCTTTTGGGTGTTATTAAGAGTTTATGGGACTTTGTATCCGGTGACTTAAGACAACATGCCTAGTTAATCCTGGTTGTCTGACTAGATTGAGAGACACCCACAGATAGGGTGAAGCATCCTTCTGGGCGTGTCTGTGGGATGTTTCCAGAAACAATTAGCAATTGGGTGAGTGTCAAATCTTAGGGGAAAGGCCTGTCCCGAGTGTGAGCAACCTCAGACCAACCGTCTGGTGGCCAGGATGGGACAAAAACACAGGAAAGGGGGTAAGTCTGCAAATAAGCTTGGTGCTGTCTCAGCTGTGGTTTTTGCTAACATCCTCCAAAAACATCAAAGTCTAGATTCTTCAGCCTTTGACTGTAGACTCACAGTCATTGCTCTCCAGGAGCTCCCAGGAGTTCAGCCATAAACTGGCTTATGTAATTAGCCCCCTGGTTCTGGGGCTTCCAGCTTGTCGGACTACGTGGCTACCGGTTTTCCCAGATCTTCTGCCTACAGATGACCAATGAAAGTCTCTTCAGCCTCTGTTTGTGAGAGGCAACCTAATAAATCCTCCCATAATTATACGTGCTTTATTGTTTCTGTTTCTCTGAGAACCCTGACTCAGACAGGGCATGTGTGTCATGAGCCCACTCTTGAAAGTATGAAAGAGGGGAAGTCCACAGTGTGGAGTCAAGTTCCCACGATTCGATAAGCAAGCTAATCATTTTAGCTATAATGTCTCTTTTGAGTGTGACCTTTGGAATTATAGAATAATGTGTAATCCACATTGAGTTGTGTTTTGGACATCTGTTATATTTGCTGACCCATTGCGATCGCTTGAAACCCTAACACTTGAGGAGATGTTACTTAGAAATGGGGCCTTTGGAAGATAATTAGACTTAGAGGATGCTATCAAAATGGGGAATTTCTGGATGGGACTAGTGTCCTTATGAAAATTAGAAGAGACCCCAGAGCTCTCTTAGCCTTGAGGACACAGCTCCATGGTGACTGTTGATGCTAGCCTTCAGCAGAACTCAGCTGAGCTGATGTCTTGAATTTTGAAGATGGACAACCATGAGGAAAATCTGTTTAAGCAACTCTGCCTGTGGAATAAAGTTGTGGCAGCTCAAGTCAGGAAATCAGCCAGCAAATTCTCTCCTTGTTTTAGGAGTAGATTTTCTTCTAGGAGACTTTCCCTTTAGATGTTAGGTAGTCTTAATAGGACTGCCAATCACATTCCCCCACCCCATATCACCTGAACTAAGCAGATAAAACCAGTCTCTTTAGAGAGAATGATACTACCTGGCTTTAGTGTTTTGTTTAATTCTGTGAGCGCTATAGTTTCCTTCCAATAAATTCCCCCTTTCTGCCCAGCTGAGTCAGAGCTCCCTTGAGCTGCTTGCAAAACTCGTTCAGAAATTGGTACCTAGAAGTGGGCACTCCAAGCTGAGGAGATAGCAGAATTAGGCAGGTGCAGGGCACCAAGAAGGGTGCATTTCAGCTCAGAAGCCTGAAGCCAGCTGAAACCAGCTGCTTTTCTAGAATGCCTGTTTTTGTTTGTTTTTTCTTTTTGTTTTTAACTATATTTTCCCTTTTTGCTCAACCTAGTTCTGATTAATATAAATTACTTATGCAAATACAAGGCAGTGCATAGGTAAGACATTTCTTTTCCTAGGAGGTTTTTTTTTTTTTTTTTTTTTTTTTTTTATTGGATTGTTGGGCTGAGGTTCTTGCTGGGTCCTTGCCTTGGAGCACTTTTCTTTTTTAACCTATTAGAGTAGCCTCGGGGAGCCAATACCTGGCTGCAAACCAAGTCTTTTGTTTTTACAGCCTTCATGCCAATAAATGAGAATTGGAAATTTAGGGTAGAGAAAAGTAGCCAACTGAACCCCTCCTTTGCAAGACCATTGTACTAGAGTCTATAGAATTGAAAAGCGAGAGTGCAGGAGGCGGTCATAATAATAGTAATGATTACCGTTTATTAAGCCCTTACTATGTGCCAGACATTGGACTATTATGTCATTTAATCCTAGAAGAGCAATAGTATTATGTTTGGTTTTGCTTTATGTTGTTTCTAAGGTTGAGCTGCAGGCACAGAACTGAATTGATTCAATCAGTCATTCTTTTCTGTTACTGGCATGATATAATCATCTGTCTAGACATGACCCCTATTTTTTTTAAATCTTTATCCATTATTCCCAGTGTAGCTACTGTGTCCTTCCGATCTATTTTCCATAGACTTACAGATCCATAAAAGTACGCAGTACAGTCTGCTTTGACAGCGTGTGTAAATGGATCATACTGCACTGCTCACTGGGCAATTTGCTTTGCTTTTCCTTTCATCAGACATATTTTCTGAGGTCCATCCATGCTGCTACAGAGAGACCCAGTTCTTCAGTTAAGCTGCTCCCCTGCACACTGCATATCAATTACTATACTCACGCGTATATTTTTTTCTGATGGATGTCTACACTGCTTCTAATTTTCTCTTATTGAAAAAGTGTTTCAGTGAATGATTGGATACAGTCTCTCGATGCATGGCTCAAGAGTCTTTCTGAGATTTACCTAGGATTCTTGAGTCTTAGACAATATGTATTTTCAATTTTAATAAATTCTGCCAAATTGCTCTTCAAGGTAGCTTTCCTAATTTACTAGCTTCCATCCACAGTCTACAAGAGTTCTTAAAAAAGACACTATTATCTCCGTTTTGCAAATAAACTGACTCGGGAAATACATAAATGCTGGAAGTTAAATAGCACTGCTAACTGAACTCCTGCGTAAGTGACTTCAGAGCTACAATCTACAGCTCATTAACAGTTGCGAATCCGTTAGCAGCAGGAGAAACCAGTTGCCAACAGCTTGTGCAGGTTAGGCTTCCCCATCTCACTAGCCCACTGGGGGTGGGTGGGCTTCCCAGAGCAGGCCAGCCGACTGACTGTGTCAGCAACAGTTGAACATCTTCGCTTTCTACCCAGTCATCCAAGGCAGAGACCTGCAAAGGATCGTGATGCTTTCGTGCTCTTTCCATAGAATAGCTAGCTCTCCAGTGTATCTGCTTCCCTACATCTCCGGTACAACCCTGATCAAAAACTGTTAGGCAAGTGTCTGCCTGTGGCCTTTCCTTATGGGCACCTGGGACTGTGTTCAAAATGCAGAATCCCTCTCAGGCTCTGCCTGCTGCCCGGCTAGCACAGAATCCACATTTTAATGACATCCCCAGCAATTCATAGGATTTGAGAACTTCTCGTTATGACTTTTGACAGAGCCTATTAACTGTTTTTCCTGTATCCAACCTTGCACTCTGTCTACAACTTACTTTCCTTCTTTCATGTGTGTAAGTGCAAGTGTGTGTGTGTGTGTGTGTGTGTGTGTCTGTCTGTCTGTGTACATGTGGAGGTCAAAGGACACCTTCCTGGGATTTATCGGACTCAGGGATCAAGTTAAGGTCATCGGGCCTGTTTGAGTGAAGGCCCAGCCCATAAGCCTCCTTCTTCTAAATAAGAGAGAGAGAGAGAGAGAGAGAGAGAGAGAGAGAGAGAGAGAGAGAGAGAGAGAGAGAGAGTTCAATGTATGGACTTTGATTCTCTCCTTCTACCATGACGGTCTTGGGGATTGAACTCAGGTCCTCAGGCTTAGAGGCAGAACTTTTACCCCTAGAGCCATCTTTCTGGCCCTGAAACGCTTGAGGTTACAAACCTCCGAAGTGACTTCCCTTATTGAAGGCCCCAGAAGCAAAGACTTACAGAAAGTAATTCATAAGTTCCGCAGCTGTCTGGCTCAGGTCCATGCTGTCCTCCCTCGCCTCAGTACAACCCCTTCTAATTCCTAGTCCAGGCCAGGCTTCCCCAAGGGCCTTTTCTCTTGTTTCTTTCTTCTTCACAAGTAGAATTATGGAATGAGATCAACCACTCTCTTGTTAAACCTTTGTCAAACATGGAGCACCGTGTACATTCTAACATTTCTCACAGTTGTCTTGAAATAATAATGTGTGTCTCCTCATTCAATAACAGTCTTCCCAATCGATCCAAAGGGTCCAGATTTTACATCTGGGCTGTGCAGTTACCCCCTTCCAGCACCCACCACAGTGCTGGATACACAGTAGTCCATCAATCTGTGTCTTTTGACTTAATGAATATCAATGTTGTCCTGGCTCAGAGTGGCTCCGCTTTCCAAGTTCAGCTGGAGCCAAGAATCTGAAAATACTGCAGAGCTGCAAGGAAGTATAATGTGACCACCAGCGAGCGAATGGGGATGGAAATGTCCAGTTCTGACAGCTCCAACCCTTGTACATGCCGGAAGGAGAACAGAAGCAGTCTGAGCTCCCTGGGTGATGATAAATGTTCTGTCCTTAGGCCAGTGCCCTCCTCCTCAATACACTCCCAAATTGACCTCTGGCAGGACTCTTGTTTAGTGGGAGGTCTCTGCTAACCCCTACTGAATAAGGGTATGAGTGCTTTTGCTCTGTGCTCTTTGTTTTTGGGCAGGAAAAGTCTGGAGGCAGCAGAGTGAGGCTCAGTGATACAATTGCCTTCCCTTTCAAATGCTAAAAAGGGCTTTGCTCCTGGGTTAGTATAATCTAAGAGTTGTGGCAGCCTGGAAGTGATCCATTCCCTTTTCTTTTTGCATCCCATCTCCTACAGGCTAAGGGTAACTTTTGCCATGAATAGAAAGCCAGAGCTGTGTAAATGTCGTCAATAAGTCAACATTGCCCTCCAAGCATCTCCCTGAGGTGAGCCAACGTAGCTAAATGGGGGGGGGGGGGGAGACAGGGGGCGTGGGGAGACACCTCCAAGTGAAACACTGGATTATAGCAAATTTCATAGACCTAAAGCTATCCCAGAGACCCTAGAACTTGTGGCACTGGCCAGATGAGAAGCCAGATGAATCCTGGAGATTGAGTTTCTGGAGAAGGCATGCTATCAAATCAAAGACTCCCGACCGACTCTCTGCAAGTGTGGATCTTGCTTGGTGAAGGAGTGATTTTTTTTTTCTATTTTGGATGGCTCTCCACATTAAAGAAAACATAAAACTATGAATAAAGTCAAGTATTAGACTTTTGGGAAGCTCTAGTGAAACTGAAGGTGTACCTTGGCTGTGTGATATGTCTGTATCTACTCACTCTTCACTGAAGGCACCAGAAAAGCAGAGGATTCAAAATTCTTGGACATGTGACTTATCACCTGATGCCTTAATTGGGCAATTTATAAAATGGGATCTTAATCCCTCCCCCACACAGACAGTTCAAAGTCAAACATGTGAGTCAATGGTGGAGACAGGAGTACTATATGGGAGGAGTTCAGTAGAAAAGCTGTGCACATCTGTCCTGGGAGTTGACAGACAGACCACTCTGGGCTCACTTCTCTTTAGTGGCTAACTGTTGCAGAATATTATTTAAAGATGTGTTACATTTGTTTATGCTATGGAACATTTGTTTAATGATGCAAAGATGTGTTGCATTCTTTTGCATTGCATTTCTTTAACTCTGTGAAGCTGTGTTACTTTGCCTGTCTAAAAACTTGATTAGTCTAATAAAGAGTTGAATGGCCAATAACAAGGCAGGAGAGGGATAGGCAGGGCTGGCAGGCAGAGAGAATGAGTAGGAGGGAAGATCTAGGAGCCAGAGAAAGAGGAGGACTCTAGAGGCCAGCCACCTAGCCACCCATCCAGACACGGAATAAGAAGGAAAGAAAAGACATACAGAAATAGAGATACAAGGTAAAAGCCCAGAGGCAAAAGGTAGATGAGAAAATTTAAGAAAAGCTGGCAAGAAACAAGCCAAGCTAAGGCTGGGCATTTATAAGTAAGAATTAAGTCTCTGTGTGTGATTATATGGGAGCTGGGTGACAGGCCCCCAAAAGAGCAAAGAGCCAAAGAGTCAAAAACTACCAACAATAGCTAACTTTGTTGTTCTGGGCTTCTTATAGGTGTGCCTGCAATCCTTCTGGAATATGTATTATTACTTAGAAACTTAAAGAAGAGTTCCTCATGGGTACTGGAACATGCAAGTATTGTCCCACCTACTCCATCTGGAGGTCAAGTTAGAGATCTGTTATATCCATGAGTTCAAGGTCAGCCTAGGCAATAAAGCAAAACCTATTACAAAAGAAAAGGAAGGGAGGGAGGGAGGGAGGGAGGGAGGAAGGAAGGAAGGAAGGAAGGAAGGAACTGTAAGTGATAGCTGATATCGGTATTTTAAGACAAGCTTATACATTTAACTTTTTTTTATTTGTTTTCTTGGATTTTTCCCCCTTGATTTACTCCCCCACCCTCCATTTCCCCCCTTTTATTAAACATAGGTTCATACAATATAACCTGAATACAGTTTCCTCTCCCTCTACTATTCCTGGTTCCTCCTTACCTCCTCTCCTATCTGCATCTACTCACTTGCTGTCTCGTTAGAAAAGAACAAACTTCTGGGAAATAACAACAAAATATACTAAAATAAAATATAATAAAACAAAAACCATCACATCAAAGTTGGACAAGGCCAGCCAACAGAAAAAATAAAAGAGCACCAGGAGAAGGCACAAGAATCAGAGACCCAATCGTTTACACATCCAGGAGTCCCATGAAAGTACTAAACTAAAAGCTAT
The DNA here is from genome assembly GCA_902168405.1 of Peromyscus aztecus. Taxonomy (NCBI): domain Eukaryota; kingdom Metazoa; phylum Chordata; class Mammalia; order Rodentia; family Cricetidae; genus Peromyscus; species Peromyscus aztecus. The sequence continues at coordinate 32,390 of CABHPQ010160539.1, read as the reverse complement.
AGTATGTATGCAGAAGACTTGGTGTTGTGTTCTTGCTGTTTCAGTCTCTGTGAGTTCATATGAGCTTTGCTCAGTTGTTTCAGAGGCCCTGTTCTCCTGGTGTCCTCCTTCCCCTCTGTCTCCCTGATTTCTTCTGCCTCCTCTTCTTCAGGGTTCCCTGAGCTCTGAGGGGAGGGATTTAAAGGAGATATCTCATTTAGAGTTGTGTGTTCCAAGGTCTCTCTCTCTTTCAGCGTAATGTCTGGCTGTGGGTCTCTGTAATTGTTCTTATCTGCTGTAGGAGGAAGCCTCTCTGATGATGGCTGAATAAGGCACTGATCTATGAGTGTAGCAGAATATTATTAGGAGTCATTTTATTGTTATTTATTTATTTTTATTTTATGTGCATTGATGTTTTGTCATGGGTGTTGGGTCCCCAGGAACTGGAGTTACAGATAGCTGTGAGCTGCCATGTGGGTGCTGGGAATTGAACCAAGGTCTTCTATAAGAGCAGTCAGTGTTCTCAACTGCTGAGCCATCTCCAGCTGTTTTTGTTTTTGTTTTTTCCTCAGTAGTACTTGGTTTATTCTAGGTCTCTGAGCTGTGTAGACTCTGGTTCTTGGTCACCTAAGCAGTGTCAGGAATGGGTTCCTTCTCATGGAGTGAGCCGTAAGTCAATCTACAAGGTGTGCTGCCATTGACCTAACATATTTTTCAGGCAAAACAGATTGTAGATCAAAAGTTTTGTGATTAGGTTGATGTTTGCTTTTCTCTTTTGGTGACCGGCAGAGTACCTTTTCATGTCATAGACACTAGAACATGGGGGTAAAGGATCTATGTAGATACCAGCTTGATCTCTTCATGTTCAATGACTTGTGTAGGTGTTATCTTTAGCAATGAGGCCTTGCTGTCAGTTTGTGAAGGGCAATTTACTGTCTTGGAAACAGCCTGGGTTATTTGGGGATTTGTTAATTTCACAGATGCAAGGAGAAAGACCACTGACCCAAATCATGGCTAAATTAATTAAAGAAAGCTTTTTTATTTATGTACATGGGCTGTCTCTTCCTAAGGCAGGGTTCAAGAGATCAGCATTGGACATGGGAAAGGTAAGGGTTTTATAGCTCAGGAGTAGGAGTTTCCCAAATGGGGGATTTGGCAGACAAAGAGGCAGGATTACAGAAGCAGAACATAAGCAAAACAAGTCGGTTATAACAACCTCCTAAAACAAAGACATGGTTGTAAGGTGGTCATAACAAGGTAGTCATAAAAGCTTCTTTAAACAAAGGTGTGGTTTTCATTTCCTGGAACTGGTAATATAGAACCATTAGTAGTTAAGGTTACAGATGGGGCATAGCCCAATTCTTGAAACAGATTTAATCATAAGCAGGAATGAATCTAGTTTGTTTTTACAATAAGATGGCTTTCAAGCCCAAAGTGGAGGCAGGCTAGTTTATCAGTTTTCATAGGACCCTTTGGCTCTCAGCTCAACTGGATGAAACCCTGTCCCAGCACTGGAAGCTTCATTGGTGACAAGAGGTGATGGTAAAGATTCTGTCTCCCTCACTATTTGGAGGCTTCATTAGGATTGTTTTTTGTATACTATAGGAAGTTTCCACTGCACGAAGTTTCCATACTGACCCTCGAATGCTCTTTATTTCTAGCTGTCTCTCCCCTCATTCCCTCTCTCAGTTCCACGCCCCATGCCTTCCCACTTGATCCTCCTGTTCTTGTTCCCCCCAACTTCAGTTCACCCATAAAGTCTATTCTGTTTCCCCTCCAGGGAGATCCATATGTCCCCCAATAGTCCATTCTTTTATGCCTAACGTCTCTGAGTCTATGGATTGTAGCTTGGTTATCATTTATTTAATGGCTAATATCCAGATAGAAGTGAATACATACTATATTTATTTTTCTAGGTCTGGGTTGCCTCACTCAGGATGTTTTTTTTATTTTCTAGTTCCATCCATTTGCCTTCAAATTTCATAATGTCATTTTTTTTCTCAAAGAGCAGAGTTATACTCCATGGTGTAAATGTACCACATTTTCTTTATCCACTTTTCTGTTGAGGGACATCTAGGTTGTTTCCAATTTTTGGCTATTATGAATAAAGCAGCAATGAACATGGTTAAGCAAGTATCCCTGTGGTAGGATGAAGCCTCCTTTGTGTCAATGCCCAAGTATGGTATAGCTGGAACTTGAAGTAGGTGGATTCCCATTTTTCTGAGAAACTGCCATACTGATTTCCATGGTGGCTTTACAAGGTTGCCTTCCCACAAACAATGAATGAGAGTTTCCCTTGCTCCACATCCTAGCCAGCATGAACTATTACTTGTATTATTGATGTTAGCCATTCTGACAGGTGTAAGATGGAATCTCAAATTAGTTTTGATTTGCATTTCCCTGATAGCTAAGATTGTTGAACATTTCTTTAAGTCTTTCTCAGCTATTTGAGTTTCCTCTATTGAGAATTCTCTCTTTAGATCCATACCCCATTTTTTAAATTGGGTTTTTTTTTTATATCCAGTTTCTAAATTCTTTATATATTTCGGATATTAGCCCTCTGTTGGATGTGGAGTTGGTGAAAATATTTTCCTATTATGTAGGTTGCCACTTTATCCTGATAATGGTGTCCTTAGCCTTCAGTTTCATGGGGTTCCATTTGTAAATTACTCGTCTTAGTGCCTCGTGCTATTGGTGTTCTCTTCAGGAAGTTGTCTCCTGTGCCAATGAGGTCAAGGCTATTGGTGTTCTCTTCAGGAAGTTGTCTCCTGTGCCAATGAGGTCAAGGCTATTTCCCACTTTCACTTCTATCATGAATGTACCTTGTCATATGCTGAGGTCTTTGATCTATTTGGAGTTGAGTTTTATGCAGAGTGATAGGTATGGATATATTTGCATTCTTCTACGTGTAGACATCCAGTTGATTTTCTTTTTAAACCTGTCCAAGACTGTTTTTCTATTCTCCTCATTTGATTCAGTTAGTTTGATTTGATGTCTAATTTTCTACCACTGTGCAAAAGGCAGTGCAAGGGTCAGTTTGTGAGACATGGAGTCTTGAGCTTATAGTAAGTCAAAATCCCACCAGTAAAATCCCACCAAAATCCCAAGGATGAGTGGGAAAGGAAGGAAGAATGGGGTGTGAGAATATAGCTCTAAGCTCCGGGGTGCTGGTCTTTGTTGGGAGACATCTTACCTTGGAATGTGGAGCTCTGTGTTGTTGTTTGTTTTTGCTCTTTTGGGGGGCGGGTGCCACCCAGCTCCCAAATAAATTACACACAAAGGCTTATTCTTAATTATGAATGCCTGGCCTTAGCTTGGCTTTTTTCTTGACAGCTTTCCTTAACTTAAATTATCCCAACTACCTTTTGCCTCTGGGCTTTCCTATTCTCTTACTTCTGTAAATCTTACTCTTACTCTGTGACTTGCTGTGTAGCTGGATGGCTGGTCCCTGGAGTCCTCTTCCTTCTCTGACTACTTCCTCCTCTCCTCTTCCATCTCTTCTGTTCTCCCAGATTTCTTCTTCTATTTATTCTCTCTGCCTACCAACCCCACCGATTCTTCCTCCTGCCTCGCTATTGGCCATTCAGTTCTTTATTAGACCAGTCAGGTATTTTAGACAGGCAAAGTAACACAGCTTCACAGAGTTAAACAAATGCAACATATACAAAAGTAACACACCTTAAAATAATATTCTACTAAGGCTCTACATTCAATTTTGTCAGCAGCAATGTTTAGCCCACAACTATATTCCCTTGAACGTCCTAAATCTCCACTTGCCTCATCTATAAACTGGGATATTTATAGGACTTTCCTGAGTTTCACTGTGAGAATTGAATGTGAAGTACCTCGCAGAGTGCTAGGAGCAGTCAGGGAGCACGTCGAGCCATCATGGAGCACGTCAAGCCATCAGGGAGCACGTCAAGCCATTGGTAAATGTTTGTTATACTAAGAGCTCCCCTCTGTGAAGTCCATAGTGAGCTTTACACGTGGCACCTCATGTTCATGAGGCTTTAAATGACCTCCCTAAGATGGAGAAATGAGAGGAGATGAAGCTAGTTTTATTGAGTCTCCACATACTGCTTTTACCAAGGATTCAGAAGATAAGAGCCTATGTCTAGATGATAAACCATGAGGGGAAAAGTGTCTTAGACACTCACTGTAATAGTACTCTTTTCAATATACTAGAGCTTGCATATATCTCCAGGTTTTATTACTGTGTTATCCAGTAGTGAATGTGCCCATGTTAGCTTTGCTTGTTTATGGTGATAAGGATCGAACACAGCTGTGCACCTGTTAGGCAAGTGCACTACCCATTGAGCTTCCCAGACCCCCAGCCTGCTAGCACTGCAGTATTATCTGGATTATATAGAGATATGAGCTATGAAGTTTTCGTTCTAGTTTCCATGGCCATCACTTAAGATACTGTCTAGATATTTAACATATCCAGCTAAGAAAGGCCACCTTGTTTCCAACTGGAGAAAAACCACTTGGCAACTGCATATTGTATTTAATCCAAGTTTTGAGTGGACGTACTTTGTAGAGCACCTTACAGAGAGGCTAGGAGGACCTGCTTTGGGGAATCCTCTAGTCTGAAATATAGTGCAAGTGGGTCCTTCATTTGGTGTCGAGGACCTCAGTGCAGATGCAGCTTCAGCAGGGCGGCTATGAGATGCTAGACAAATGACCCATCTATGAAGTGGGGCCGGTATGAATACTGCCTTGATTAATGTTGCTACTTGTTGCTTGGGTTTTTAAGATTTATTTCATTTTTAATTATGTGTTTATGGGGGAAGTAGAGTATATGCACATGAGTCCAGGTGCTTGTGGAGGCCACAGGCATCAGGTAATTGTGAGTCACACAACTCGGGTGCTGGGAATGGTGGGGAACAGAAAATAGGATGGTATAAGTTGGGCAAATCACAAAAAAAGTTACATGCACCTCTCTCTCTCTCTCTCTCTCTCTCTCTCTCTCTCTCTCTCTGTGTGTGTGTGTGTATTCTGAAAGTCTAGAAGGTGATTGGTATTTGTTTACAAATGGTAACAAATTTGGGATTTTGTATTTACTCCCACATCTTTGAATTTTAAAAATTATTTTAACTAAATGTATTTATTGATTCGTGTGTGAGAGAGGTGGACCAACATGCCATGGAGTGCATGTGAATCAAAGGACAACCTCTAATAATTGGTTCTCTCCATCATGTGGATCCCAAAGACTGAACTTAAGTTGTCCGGCTTGGTGCCAAACACCTTTATCCATGGAGGCATCTTTCTGGCCCTTTGCATTATTTTTATAATAAACACATATTAAATAATTTTATTTTGATAAGTTTCTGTAAAAAGAAGCAAGGAATACCTGTGCTAGCAAGGTTTTTTGAGTTTTTCTTTTCAAAAGTTGCAGCTTTGTCAAGTTGGCTGCATTTTAAACACATCCCATCCTCAGACACCCCAGAGTTCATCTCTAATACACTGCAAGATCATTTGGAAACCCTGCAGACCTATTCCTTTTAAAAACCTACGGGTTGAGCCAGGGATGGTGGCTCATGCTGAAATCCGGTACTTGTGGGAGCTGAGGCAGGAAGATTGCTGTGAGCATGAAGTCAGTTTGGACTGCAGAGTAAGACCCTGTCTCAGAAGTAAAAAGACAGTAACAACTGCTGTGGCCTGGACGGGAGGCAGTACTCAGAGTATGCTATTATGCTATCCCCAGCACTAACTTCTTATTTCCAATTTAAATGAAAATCAAAATATGAACTAATTTTCAGGTTTTGTTGGTTTGGTTTTAAGAGAGCTTTACCCTCACATAAGGAAGAAATACCTGATTTGATGGAAAAATAACCAGTTTCACACCATTAATTATCAAGATGTGTAATCAAAAGGGACCCAATGTGAATAGAGAATCAATGGGTTCCTCAAATCCAAAGCTTTAATACCTCAGAAATTAGCTGTTCCTCATGAAGGGTTAAGTGTCCAAAAGAAGTTGCCTTTAGGAAAGCAACAATCTGTCGTTTTACCCGGGTCTCTGCCCTGCTCCCTTGGAAGCCTGCTTGTCCTCTCATCCCTGAGACTGATGACACACACACAACTCCCTCCAAAGAGCAGGTCTTCTCTAGCCGACTCCTCTTTGGAGCACTCTGCTTCCCCCGTTCTCTCACTCTGTTAGTGCCTCTGCACGTGGTTCCTAAATGCTTTCCCTCCACTCAGCCCTGTTCCTGAATGGAAAGCTTTGCAGTGACCAGTTAGTTTAGTCCTGATGGTTCGTTGTTAGTATTTCAACTCCCAACACCCCAAGCCTAATGAGTCTTCCTTTCATTTTGTTCCTGTAAAATATCCTGTAAAATTCACCGGCACTCGGAAGGCAGAGCCAGGGGGATCTCTGTGAGTTTGAGGCCAGTCTCCAGGACAGGCACCAAAACTACACAGAGAAACCCTGTCTTGAAAAACAAAACAAGGGGGCTGGAGAGATGGCTCAGAGGCTAAGAGCACTGGCTGTTCTTCCAGAGGTCCTGAGTTCAATTCCCAGCAACCACATGGTGGCTCACAACCATCTGTAATGGGATCTGGTGCCCTCTTCTGGACTGCTGTCATACATTCTGTATACATAATAAATAAATAAATCTTAAAAAAAAAAACACATGCATTAAATAAAATAAATATTAAAAAAAAAAGAAAAACAAAACAAAACAAAAAATATTCTTCCCCGTCAACCACAGCCAGGTAACCTGCCATTTCTTAAATGCTCCCTTCTCTGAGCCCCACAGTTGTGCATGGTCTTACATTTCGGTTGCCTCCTTTCCTTATTTTCTTTTATTTTAGACAGGGTCTCATGAATCACAGCTGGGATGCAAACTCACTATGTAGCCAAGGATAACGCTGAACTTCTGATCTTCCCGCCTCTACCTCCAGAGTGCCAGGATTACAGGTTCACCTCTCCAGGGCTTCATGCCTTCTCATCAGCACTCTGCCAAACTGAGCTGCATCTCCAGCCACACCCTTTTTTTCTTTTAAGATGTATTTATTTTATGTGTATATGTGAGTACCTGCATGAAAGTATGTGTACTGCAGATGCGCTTGGTGATGGTGGAGGCCAGAAGATGGTAACGGGTACCCTAGAACCATAGTTACAAGCTTCACAAGAGCTCTGGGGGAAGAAACCTGGGTCTTTGCTGAAGCAGGGTCCTCTACAAGGCAGCATGTGCTCTTTACTGCTGAGCCATCTCTCCGGCCACATTCCTTCCTTCCTTCCCAGTCTGCTTGTCCCTCCCTGGTTCAGGCTCTTGCTTTCCAGAAAAGAGAGACAAGTTAAGAGAAAGTCAAAGAGACACTCACAGGAGACATCTACGTGTCTAAAAAGATACTGTTTTCAGTGGAAAAGCAAAGGAGCAACATCCCTGGACGCAGATATGCCTAATACCATAAAAGGTGAGAATTGGGGCTGGATAGATGGCTAAGTGGTTAAGAGCACTGGCTGCTCCCCCAAAGGACCCAGGTTCAATTCTTAGCACCCACGTGGCAGCTCACAACTGTCCATAACTCCTGTTCCAGGGGACCCTCACACAGACATACATGCAGATAAAACACCAATGCACATAAAATAAAAATAAATAAATTATACATATATAAGTGAGGATCGGGTGGGGCTTGTGTGATATATATATGGGAACTCCTACTGGACTGGAAAGATTTGACAATGGGTAAGGGTGCTTGCCACCAAGCCTGATGACCTGAGTTCCATTCTAGAAAACCATACTGGAGGTAGCAACTGATCTGCTAGGACAGGTATTCCAGTGCAGCAGTCCTGAGAGTCCTTGCTGGAGGCCAGGAATTGCTGAAGAGAGTCCTGCCTCCCAATTCTTGATTATCTCAGAAATGAGACTTCTGTCTAATGACTGTATGTGTCCTTGTGAGGGAAAGTAGCCAAAGGCACCAGGACTAACCAGTTCACTTCCTCCCCATGCCTCTGGAGGAAGTCCTTTGTAAAGGCCCTGACTAGCAGCTCAATGGTACCCTATTTCCTGGGGCCCCTCCTGATACATAGGGGCTCTTCCTCACAACAACTATGAATCTATAATAGACTTCTTCAAACTCAGTCTCTATGGTCCATAAATTTCATCCTTCAAATTTGAGCGACCAGATTCAAAAGCCACTGGCTGGGGGGGGGGGGGGGGGGCTAACATTTCCCCAAGAAAGCCACTGTGACCTACTGCCACAAATTATCCTCTGACCTCTGCTTGTGCAGCATAAATAAATCCCCGCACCCCCACCCCCACAGGTTAGTTTTCATAGGTCTGTTCAACCCAGGATGACTTTGAATTCCTTTCTCTAAGCTGGAGCAGTACACTTAAACAGAAAGAAACAGTCACAAACCAATCATGAGGACCAAGAGAATAAATCAAGGAAATGTTAGTTTTGACAACAGAAGCCAGGCTCTTGGAACCCACTGCTTCAGGAACCAGTTGTCTGTGGGAGGACAAGAGAGGGAAACGAGCTACTAGAGGTGACTGAGTTCTGTAGCCCTGGTATTAGGAAGCATGGAGAACCATAAAGGGAAGTGGGAGTCAGTATGTATTTGTGAAAGACAGCACACTTAGACCTGAGGCCTCGGAGTGATGTGTCAACAGCATGTGTGGGTGCAGAGTCCCAAACGCGCCATTATTTCTGTGAGGAGGTTCCCCCAGGCACATAGCCCTAGGTCCTTGTTAGATAATGTGGCTTTTTCCCCCTTTTGGTTTTTCAAGCCATAGGGAAACATTATTTTATGTTAACTTAAAAGAATATATACTATATATAAGCATATATATCTAATAATATAAGTAATTTAAAGTTATGCCTCTCAGGATGACACTGCTTCCCCGAAGAGTCATAGACTAACAAAACCTCTAGAAGCAGGCATGGGAAATCTCCCTTCCAGCTGTTGATCAGGGAAATCCAAGAGACTCCCCAAATGATACAGGCCATTACCTTGCCCTTGGTTGTCTTCAGAACTTGAAGGTAAGATCCTATTACTGGAGATTCCATATACTCAGACACAGGACTTGGAGACACAAGCTGGCACTGACCTGGGAGTCTCCTCCCTGAGGATTGGGTCTCACTGAGTCTGAAGATGCTATGCAAGCTGCCAAAAGGAAAAAAGCAATCCCTATTCCTGCCCAACAGTAAATCCTGTGAACCACAACCATAACCAGCCTGGCAAGGTGTACTCAAGGGTGCAATAGGGACACTTATATTTTGGTGATAGCCAAAAGTCACCTAATTGGTGACTTAAGGCCTGCCTGCTCAACAGGGGGGAAATCATGCCCGGTACTGTAAACCTAGCCAACTACCCATGGCTGGTGAGGTCATGAAGCCTAGAGGCGAACCGACCACTGCCATTTCTCTTAACCAGTGTGATTCCCAACGGCTTTCTAAATACCTCGTCTTGCACCCACAGGTAAGTGTAGCTCTTACCCTCCAGCAAAGAAGCTTCTTTTGCAGCAGACAGAAACAGAAAGCTACAACTGGTCAAAATGTGTTTGGCCACGGGTCAGCCCAATTTGATACATCTGCAACACACCCCCTACACTTAAGGCTAAGAGAACATTGCAGCAAATAGCAGAAAGATCATAAAAGCCAGAGATCCAGTGTGTTGGCTGTGAGATAGTGTCTTCTCTATGTGCCCATGAAATTTTAACAATATGGTCACCTAAGTAAGAGCTGTACAACGACAGTTGGCATCAAAACATGGGTGGGGGACACCTCACAAGGACCCGTGCCTCGATGTAGAGGCAACTAATGGCTGTTGAGAGAGGGAGAATCCAGGGCCACGCCCCCTGATAAGTTATCTGATCCCAAGTGGTCAACCTTAAGCCAGTAGACATATAAGCAACACTAAATGGGCTTGGCAGGTTGCATCTGTATATACATATGAATACGTATATAACAATAATACTGAAAAAAGAAAAAGTCATGAATTCAGCAGGAGTCAGGAGGACATGGGCGGAGTTGGGAGTTGGGAGAGGGTGGGGAAGAAATTATGTAAATTTCATGCTTAAATGTTGTATGGAATTCTCAACATCGCTATTTTAAAACAAAGAAATAAGAGCATCTGGAGAGTAGAAGATAATTTTACAGAAATTTCTTGAAATGAAAGAGGAGAGGTCCTGGGTATTCGGACCCAGCTCCGGATGGGAGGGGCTTCACAGGACACACCCACCCTGCCTCACTAGTCAGATCTAAGCACAGACCCGAAGAGTCTCTAGGTGAAATAAAACAGAACTGGAGAAAGTGGGAAGGAAAGGAAACTAAAGGGAGGTGTGGGGATTAGCCACAAATGATGTAACTTCAGGGACCAGCCTTTATAAATGTTCAAGGAATTGTCTCTGAGCTCAGGGCACAAACCTGGCCCTGGTTCGCTTTGTTTCCAGGCACCCAGTGCAAAAGCGGGCCCAGGAACAGTCCTAAACGAATTGCTGGCAATCTACTTTCTGTTTTTCTTAACAGAGTCTCACACTGTAGCTCAGGCTGGCCTGAACTCACTGTGTCACTATGTGGTCGGTCCAGGCTGGCCTCAAACTCATGGCAGTCCTCTGCCTTAGCTTCCCAAATGGTGAGATTATGAGGGTGAGAGCCACCATGTCCTTCTTGGTCTCACTTTCTCAGATTAAGGAAAGGCATCACATTACATCTTGCAGCCACCAAGACTCGTGCTTTCTCTATGCCTTTTTCTAAGATGTTGAGAACACTGAAGGACATACAAACACACACACACACACACACACACACACACGCATGTCTTAAGAATATAGTATATAATGGGGGAGATTGAGTGTATCCAATGTAATCCTATCTATTAGAACATTTCCAGAATTCTACTTGACTCTCTGTCTCCCTTCCAGTGACGAACTACTCCCATCATGGGCTCTGCAGCCAGAATTATTCACTGGAGGCCATAGCCCTTACCATACCAGGGATATCATCTTATTGGCCCTCTCTAGAAGCTATTACTCCGTGCTAGTTGCTAATGAAGTTCATTCTCTCTGCCTCCACCTCTTCTCCATCTTGCCAGACCATTTGGAATTCTAATCCTGTCCTGGATGCTCGCCTTCCGAGCTGACGATGGGTGTCATCTGCTAGCAGCATGCTATCATCTGTCAGCCCTAGCAGCTTATTTTCCGTTCTACCCATGTAAATCATTGATGAAATATCAAAGAATCTGCCCCCAGAATGGCATCCAGAGGACAGTTTCTAACAAACATGGGTGTCGTTGATAATGAACTCACAAACTCACCCACCCCCAAGGCCACCTTTCCCCAGTGTGTTGCTAGTGTGGTGTGAGGAATACAATCAGAAGTCTTTGTGGGGCCAAATGGCAACGGAAAAGTTTCCGAGAAAACCCACTTTCCCATTGCCCATTTTCCTGCCAGGCATTTGGCACATGTTAAGTAGTGGACCCCCTTGCCCCCCCCCCCCCCCCCCTCTCTCGAAGGCAGCATGGTAGAGACGGAGGCTGGCCACTGGTCCTGAGGTTGGACCCACTTATGTGGAACTTCCACTCCTTCACTTTCTAACTATGAACTTGGCAAAGGACTGAGTGTCTGCGCCTTGGTTTTAGAACAAAATTCATTTCCGAGGACTGTCTGGAAGATTCCACCGCATGAGAAGTCCTTACCCTGGGCCTGATACACGCTGAAACCTCGTCAGACCTGGCTGTTAGCAGTACACGTTAAAGTAAAGGAAGTTGGGGCTAGAGAGATGGTGAAGAGCTAAGTTCTGTTCCTAGCACCCACATCCAGTTCCAGAGGATCCAGTGCTCTCTTCAGACCTCCAAGGACATACACAAAGTATTTTTAAACATTTATTTATTTATTATTTGTATGGATTTGGGTGTTTCGCCTGCATGTACATCTGTGTACCATGTGCATGCAGCACCCACAGAAGTCAGAAGAGGGTGTTGAATCCTGTGGGACTAGTCACAAACAGATATGGGCCTCCATGTGGCTCCTCTGACAGAACAGCCAAGTGCTCTTAACTGCTGAGCCATTTCTCCAGTCCCCAAACACATAAAAATAAGGTGGAGGAAGGTGGGGCTGGTATGTGGTAGAATCTAGAGACCCAGTGATAGCCGACTTGGACTGCTAAATTCTTTCCTATTTATTATGCAGTCTTGGTGTGCACACTTCGTCCTGCAGGACGCCCATGAACACACACAACATGAATAAGCACAAGTCCCACCATTGAACTAGGGCCCCCAGCACTTGATCAATCACCGAGCCATGTGCCCAGCACCTGCTCCATAGATCGTTAATGTTTTATTCCAAATATTTTCAGGGAAACGGAAACTTCCTATTGCAAGTAAACATAATTGAAAGCAATGTTTCTTTGTTGAGGGATATTTATATTTTACAAGACAAAAAAGTCAACCTGTGTTTCAAATAAAAATCATGGGGCAGGTTGTGGTGGCACACACCTTTAACCCCAGAACTTGGGAGGTAGAGTCCGGCAGATCTCTGTGAATTCGAGGCTAGCCTGGTCTACTGAGTGATTCCAGGACAGCCAGGGCTACACAGAGAAATCCTGTCTCAAAAAAACAAAAAGAAAAAAATCATAAAACAATGGGCTTTAAAGCCCTCTGGTACTGACTAATAATGAAGGACTTTTTCAAATTTGTTTCTGGCTTTGTGGAATTCTTTTGGTTTGTTTGGGGAGGGTTTTTTGTTTGTTTTTGGTACTTTTGAGATAGACTTGGAAGAACTCACTATGTAGAGTAGGCCAAACTCAAAGTGACAGGGATCTGCCTGCCCCTGCCTACCAAGAAATGAGATTGTGGGCCTGTGCCACCTTGCCTGGATGGTTCTCCCTTTTCTCAACTTAATTTATCTTAATGAAGTAAGTCTTAAGTGCCCAAAGAGGAAACATAGACAACCCTGTAAACTGTGGAGGAGTAATGTCACCTGTCACTAAAGGCCAGGGCTGGTCACTGTTGATTAACATTATTGTTCTCTTAGTGGAGTCTTCCCATGTCACATGGCTCCATATATGTCTTTTCTGCAGCCTGCTTTTCTCATTTAATAGTAGTAAATGGTTAGCTTCTCCTATAACATTGTTTAATAAGTTTTTAATAACTGTAAAACCTGAAAGGAAAAAAACCATCAATAAGTGCCATAAATAACAAATCCCCTATTGTTGGACATTTAGGTTGATTCTATCTTTTCTGTGGCTATTATAAATAAAACTGTCATGAAGAGCCTTGCATCACGCTGTTGCATAATTCTCTCGCTCTGTACATATCCCTCTTATCCCTGACAGATGGCCGGCCAGCCTCTGTTTGATCACTTCCAGTAACAGGGGGCTCACTTCTTTGCCAGACAGCTCATTCCATTTATGGACAACTCTAATTGTTAGAAAGTTCTTTATTTTTAACCCAAATCTGTTCCTCTTAACTTACACTCATTGATTCTAGTTCTGCGATCTGGAATTACCCAAAGCAATCTTTTCCTTTTTGCACTTGGCATCCCATCAAATACTTGAAGAAAACCATAATGAAACTCCCTAAATAGTCTCTTCTTGAAGATAAATACCCATGCTTATGAGCTTTAAAATTAAAAAAAAAAGAGTTGAAGAATTAGTAATGGGAGGTGGTCCCTAAGCAAGATGTAAATTTTTTTATATTATATTTCCTTTTTGTTTTGGCCTCCTGGAAGCTCGGTCTAATGGGTTACCCAATTATTATAACATTAGAATCCTTTCCTTACATGTGTGTATCCTATGTTCTCACCTAGATCTACTTGTCTTATTTCACCTATATTTTCCAAGGCTATAATTTTTTCCTTTAAAGCTGAGTTATTTACTGAGTTATGTCTCTGTAGGCTCCTGCAAGTCATTGGTGGTACAATGTCGATTTTCAATCATATCCATTTCTCCATTTCTTCCAGCCACTCTGAATGAAGTCTGCTGACCAGTGTGTCAATCTCTCTCTCCTATTAGCATGTCTGCTTGGCTTTTTGCTCTCTAAAGCTGTTTTCATTCCCCGCCCCTGTTCCCAGGTAGAGAAGCTAAAGGGAGGGATGGTACTGAAAAATGTCTTAGCCACGTGGTGGGCAGCTGAGGCAGGAGGGTGGCGAGTTTGAGGTCAGCTTGGTCTCATAGCAAACCCTATCTCAACAATAATCAAAATGCACCTTAGTCCTTTTGAATCACTTAGAGCGTCTATCAAATGTTTGGTGTCTTCTTTGTCACTCAGAGGCCTGGTCCTCTGTCCTTTGAAGACATTAGAGCTCACATCTCCATGATGGTACCAAACCTTCCCCTCCCTGTAAGAGGTAGGTAATCCTCCCATAGCACCGGTAGATGACCTAGATCACTGGCTCCCTCCCCTGAGATGGGAGGTGAAGAGAGGAGCTACTTGAACCCCAGGACCATGGCTGTAGGACAGAGGTTCCAAAGAAGGTGCTGGACAGGAGCTGGGTGGCCCAGGCTGCTTGTTCCCGAAATAGAGGCCTACAGAAACTTCTGAGCTGCCTTCCTCATAGAATTCTGCCTCCTCTGGGCTGTGGAACCCCTTTTTTTCTGCACCAGATCTGAAAGGAGGTTGGAAGTACACACCTGAGGCTCTCTTTAAGGGTCAGATCTCAAAATGGTAGATATGACTTCAGCCATAGTTAGTGATTCCGGGTCAGTTTTATTACCCCGTGTGGATGCAAAGGTATTGGAAGGAAGTGGATGTAACAGGAGGAAAAAAAAAACAGCCAATGATAAAAGTTAGCAAGCTTTGTCAAAGTACTGACTACTCTTAGGGCCACATTTTTTTTTCTCTTCTTTTTGTTACCATGTTGGGAAGCTCCACTCTGGCCTCCCTCTTCCCATTCCAGACCCCACCTTCAAAAAGCCCACCAAGCAGCAGCTCCTCCCCTAGAGCTGCTCAGACCACGCCTACAGGGTATTTAATGTCCAGCCCACAGACTTGCCACATGGTTTCTGCTCTTCCCCTTGGACCTCCCGGGAATGCTTTGCTCCAGTTGAAACCTGGATTTTAATTTTGCCTGATATAATTTATTGCAACATCAGAGAAACCCAATATCAGATTATGGGAACCTTTCAGGCCACACATAGTCAACAGAAGCCTAGCTAGAGTCCTCTGTATCCATATAGCCAGGACTGCTGAGGTCTTGCTCATTCTGTTGAAAGGCAGGGATGGCACATTAAGCTCTAATTCTTCTCTCAGGGGAAAATTAAGCCCCCTTTATTCTTTCTCTTGGGCTCACAGACTAAGTTTGCTAACAAACTCATCTTTTCACAGAAGATAAGCCAGGTCACTTCAAATTGCTTCAGGTTCAGCCAAACAAAGAAGGAAGAAACAGTCTGTCTTAGACAGGGTGACCATTGCTATGATGAAACACCATGACCAAAACACCTTGGGGAAGAAAGGGTTTGTTAGGCTTACACTTCCACATCACAGTCCATCAACAAAGGAAGTCAGGGCAGGAACACAAACGGGGACAGAAGCCTGGAGGCAGGAGCTGATGCAGAGGCCATGGAGGAGTGCTGCTTACTGGCTTGCTCCTCATAGCTTGCTCAGCCTACTTTCTTATAGACCCCAGGACCACTAGCCCAGGAATGGACCCACCCACAATAGGCTGGGCCTTCCCACATTGATCATTAATTAAGAAAATGCCCTACAGGCTTGCTACAGCCCAATCTTATGAAGGCATTTTTCTCAGTAAAGGCTCCCTCCTCTTAAATGACTCTATCCTGTATCAAACTGATATAAAACTAGACAGCACACAATTAATATATATATAATAGAAATGCTTACTAACACACACACACATACACACACACACACACACACACACACACACACGTCTACAGTGCAGATCTTCAAGTCATCATGTTGCCCAAGTCCATGGATTCTCTGGTCATCATGAGCACTGGACTCAAGATTGCCACACATTAAAAGATTTGAGCATGACATTATTTTACAATTTTTAAAATGCCTTTAGACTCCAAATCCTAGTGCTTTGCTTCTAGTTTCTGTGATACAGGTGTGTGTCACCCATGCTCAGCTTTTTCAAAAAGTTTTTCATTTTCATTGTATTAGGAGCTAACCTTTTTAGCATCGTTTTCATCATGAGATAAACCATCCTCACTGATGAGATCAATGCGAAGTACACAAAGCACACGAGTGAGATGGGGCTGTTAGGTTGCTGGGCTGTGCTCAGACACACTCTGAAGGAATAGTGGTTCAGAGTCAAATACCTCAGGAGAACGGTCAATTAATTCTTACCATATGTCCCCCAGTTTCTCCCAGATAGTTGAAAATAAGCTACCAATGCCATGGTTTGTTTTAGTTGCCCGGTATTGGACAACTATTAGTAAGCATTCATCCGGTGGTTTTTACATGTTCAAGTCTTAGGACCTTGAGAGTTACATGATATGAGGTTAAAGGAAAATCAAATTCCCTTTTACCACTACAGGAAGCAATCCAGTGCTCTGGTTAATTAGATCACCATCATTGAGGTGACCTCTTCTGAGAAGTGTTTCCTTAGGGTCAGCACACAGAAGATATGGGACAGAGAGGGCCAAGGCTTTATCTCAAGTTATAGGCTGAACTTGGTGATGTGTTAGAATCTCCCATGTGGTACTGGTTTGGCAGCATGAAAGCTATAGCATTGAATGGGTCATAGAGCCTCTGGTGAAGGTATACCCTCAGTTGTTGTAGGAACCCCAGCAGATTGGAGATGCCAGGACCACGGGCTGACCACCAAGAACAGCATCAGCTGTAGAGTGGAGCTGACCCGAGACTGCTGGACAAGCTGTGTGTTCTGTGGCTCACAGAGTCAGAGGAGTGGAGCTGCCTAAGAGCTGTGGAGCCCAGAAGGTCATGACCCCCAGATGATAGACATTGAGCTACAGGATTTGTTTTACATCTGAAGATACTGGTTTTGCTTTATTTCTTTTCTTGTCTTGTCTTTTGTATGTGTGTGTGTGTGTGTGTGTGTGTGTGTGTGTGTGTGTGTGTGTGTGTGTCACTGTGCCCTGGTTCTTCCCTCTTGGAATAAGGAAGTATGTAACTTTTTTTTCCCCAGAAGCCCAGAGTTAAAAGACTTGAGACTTTTAAAGAGAGATGGAACTTTTAAGTGTTGAAAATTTTAGACTGTGGTACTTCTAAAGTTATAGGATGTATATTTACTATTGTGATACTAGCATGAGGTCTTGGGGAGAAACAAGAAAAGAAAGACAATGGTTTAATAGGGATTTTGTTTGTTTGTTTGATTGTTTCTTGTTTTTGAGTCAGGGTTTCTCTGTGTAGTCGTGGCTGTCCTAGAACTTTCTCTGTAGACCTGGCTGACTGAGCACTCAGAGATCTGCCTGCCTCTGCTTCCTGAGTGCTGGGATTAAAAGCATGCACCACCACCACCTGGCCTAATAGTGATATCGTTGTGTGTCAGATTAACAAGGGGTCAGTTGTACTGGTTGCTTTTTGTCGATTTGACACAAACTAGAGTCATCTGTGAAGAGGGAGCCTCATTTGAGGGACCGCCTCTATCAATTGTCCTAATGCGTGTCTGTGGGGCATTTTATTAATTATTAATTAACTATTGATATAAGAGGGCAAAGTCCACTGTGGGTGGTGCCAACCCTGGGCAGGTAGTCCTGGGCTGTGTGAGAAAACAAACTGAGCAAGCCATGGATAGTAATCCAGTAAATAGCATTCCTCCATGGTCTCTCCTGGAGTTCCAGCCCTGGCTTCCCTTCGTGATAGACTGTAACCTGTGAGCCACATAAATCCTTTCCTCTCCGTGTCGATGGTATTTATCACAGCAACAGAAAGCAAAGCAGGGCATTAAGAAAAACTCGAGCTCAGAGGAGTGTCTTCAAAGGAGTGAGGAAGGGGCCTAACGGCCTAAGTTGATCCCCCAACCTACATAAAAGCCAGATGTGGTGGCCTGGGTCTATAATCATAGACCCAGCACTCCCATACAGAAAGGGAAAGCAGAGCTGGACGAATGGGCTGGAATGATGCAGACACAGTGCAGTTGCAGAGACACCTGGAGAGATCTTGCTTCACAAGCGAAGTGGAAGAGAACCGACTCCCGAAGCGTTGTCGCTGGACCTCCACACACCTGCTGTAGTTCAAGTGCACACACACACACACACACACACACACACACACACACTCACGTGCACACACACACAAGTCCTTTATTTTTTTTAAATGGAACAGAATCAGATTTACAAAAAGGATGGGAAATAAGTGGGAATAAAGGAAACTACAAACGTGTAACTCAGACGTCAACTCTTTGCAGTACTCATCTAGATTTTTCTAATCAACAGAAAACATAACTTTCTTAAAAAAAAACCAACCATTTCATAGTATGAAGAATTTGTTCAAAATAAGCCATACTTTTGAGTCAAATGAGTCAAGCTCCTTTCCTGTCTTTCTTTCCTTAGACTATCAAACTGGTACACGAGAGAACTGTCAGAGACCTGCTTTTTCTGGAATATACTGAAGGTCTCAATAACATATTTTGATAGAGTGGAAGCTGTTGAACAATCAGACTTAGCATGTTGATTGTGATGGTGCCTTGGGAAGTGTCAATTAATGACAAACTGCTCTTCATGTCTAACTTTTGATGTCATGGATAAATAAACGCAGTGTGAGCCGAAGAGAGAAAAATCCCTCCTCTTTGTTTTAACAAAACTGATAGGACACTTTAGCTTGTTCTGTGTCCACAGTCTGGCTCCTGGTATTTGCTAATATTCTAACCCTCACAGCATTAGGCTCTGTCTCCTGTCACAGGCACAGTGGGTCACCAATGACCTCCGTCTCAGGGGCAGCCTGGTGCCTGGTAGAGGAGAATGTCTGTCTGGGTCTCACACAGAGAAAATTGCAGGGAAGAATGCTGTGAGAACTTGCTTGGGCGTTTTTTAGTTCCTGCTCCAAAATTCACTAGTCACCGAGCAGTTTCCAGGTGGAAGGAGTGTCTTAGAAGTGGCAGGAGTTACGATCCTGACATTTTTGGAAAGGTGGAAGTTATTACAGGTCAAAGTTGAAATACACAGAGGTGGATGCAGGGATTGCTCCTAGCAGTGATGCAACCTGGAGTCTTCTATTCTTGGTGCTCTTTAGTCAAATTTTGGTATTTGATGCATAGAAAATATGGAAGGAATATGCGTGCGTGCGTGCGTGCGTGCGTGCGTGGTTGATACAAAATTGAAAATGACAACTGGCACAATAAATGATGGAACAAAATCTTAGCAGATTCCAACTAAACTAAGCATAAGGACAAGTGCCTGTACTCCTAGCACTTAAGTTGCAGAGGCAGGAGGATTAGGAGTTCACAGTCACCCTCAGCTACATAGAAAACTGGAGACCCACGTGGACTACACGACACCCTATCCTGAAAATTCAAAGTGAGGGCGGGGATATAGCTTAGTGGCAGTGTCTTACCTGGCTTGTGCAAGGCCACGAGTTCAACCACAACACCACAAAGCGGAAAATACACGAACAAAACAAAACGTTTAAACTCAGGGCAACCTAAGGCTGGTGTCTCCTAGATACACTTGAACGACATTAACTATTACCTTATTTAGGTTAAAAAGAACAACTCTATATATCACACAATTGCAGGGATACAGGGTGGAGAAAAATCAGCCTTGGCAACAATGTATATAAAAGTATTCCAGGAGTTTTAATTACCAGAAAATTGGTGGAAGTCAACTGTTACACATCATCTGTTAAAAAAATATTAATGCAGTGTCTGACTGCATGTGCTCAACTATTGTTTAGCATGCACTTCCTGGTAAGTCCTGTGCTGGGTCCTGTAGTTAATGGTGGACAATGGTGGCTGGTATAATCTGCCTAGTTAAAGGCACATACTTTAGGAGGAACATTGGCTTGACATGGTGAAGCATACCTGTAATGGCAGTACTCGGTGGGCTGAGGCAGAAAGACTGATGTGAGTGAGGCCAAGGCCAGCAAGAGCTATATGCTATGTCTCAAAAAATATATTCAAAATTAAAGTAAGAACAATCTTATTAAACTAGAGAATTGGCAGCTGGGGACCAAGTCCAGTTTTCTTGGGGTCATAAGACAGCTTATCTTAACCAGTAGGAACAGTATTTGAGTGTTTTATTGGTAAAGATTATTTTATTTGGATTTGAAAGATGCATGCATAACTAACAAACAACAGGAAAATTAGGATCTTATATGGCATTAAGGAGAAAAGACAGTGAGGCTAAGACAACTGGGGCCAGGAGGCCATCTCTCTGCTCTTCTTTTTGTTCTTCTTCCCTCTAGAACCTATAGGTAAACCATTCCTTCAGTCTGGTTCCTTTGTGCTTATGAGGTGACTTCTACCAACAGTGGAGACATCAACCTTCCTTATTAGGAAATCTTTCCTCCATGGAACATAATTGTAATCCCAACACTTGGAAGGCTGAGGAAAGAGGATTGGGGCTTGTGGGACAGCCCAAACTTCACAGCAAGACCATCTTCCCTTCGACCTTTGAACAATAGGGTTGACATCACGTTGATGAGGTTATTCTTAGCTGTAAAGTAATGCAGGCACAGATTGACTGAAACCCAATTGGTGCAACCAGTCACTTGCAAGGGGATTGCCATTACCACGATTGCCTTGAGTTGAGGATTTGGTTGGTTTCCTGAGGCATTTTGGCAGTGTGGAAGAGTAGATGACTTCTGTATGTAACATTTGGGTTCCGTTTGCAGGTAAGAAAACAGTGAGGTTTTAGTAGACAACTCTGAGAGAAGGAAGGGTCTCCTTTGTAGGTGGCTGTGAGGGAAGAGACACTGGGGACATTCCCTTTCACCTCTCTCAGTGGGAGAGCCTTCCTTTTCTAAGTGACAGATAAAGTTCATACCCTGACACCTTGTACAATGGTCAAGAGTCATTTGTCTTGTTTCTCTAGCTGTGACTCTACCACATATATTCTATTAGGTTGGGGAACAATAGGAAGGCACACTAGGAAGTCAAGGTCCACACTGTACTCTACAGCCTACATTTACTGGAAATGGATCTGCCTTTTAGCTTTTCATCTGTTAGCTTCCTGTGTCTAATTGATCTGTAGCTGGTGTTGGAAAAGGCTATCAGCCTTTAAAAACCTCAACAAGAATGCTCTGCCTTTGGAAGTCTTCATGACCAGAATAGATGGACTCTCTCAAGTATGCTTTCAAATGGAATTCTGGCTGAGTATGATGGCCCAAGTTTGCAGTCTCTGCTACTGGGGTGGCTGAAGCAAATGATTGCCTGATTCTAGGAGCTTGAATCCAGCCTCAGCAAGATAGTGAGAAGGAATAGTTTTGGGATTGTATCTTCTGAGTACTCTCTGACCATACATCTTGTCTAAGGATCGGACCATGAGGAGCAAGAGACTCAGTCAACGCTGTCCAATAGGTATGATCATGATCATGGAAGCATTTTTGCATCTCACCACCTAATAAAGGCATTTGTAGCCACATGTAGCTAGCTATTAGACATTGGAAACATGGCTTGCCTGATGGAATAGTGATTTGAATATTTTTTATTCAATATGAAATAATTTTAAAGTAAGGATGAAATAGGCATGTATATTGCACAGTGTTATATTTCCTGCATTCTGGTCTCCACACTGTGCTTTGAAAAGCTGGTGGGGCTTTCAACTTTTGTTTATCTGAATACTTAATAGTTTTGTAGCCAAGCCTGGTGGAGTACCCTGTGCAAGACTATGTGTTCTCATAGCACATTAGGAGCTTCTGGGGAACATGAAATAAATAGATTGCAGGGTCTTTGCCCTTAAGGAACTTCCTGTGTAGTAACCAGCTTTTGCTGCGTGTCTTCCAGTTTCTGCCAAGCCTGAAAGTGTTAGTTCCATGTTAAAGGGGGGAAATTAAGCAATAATTAGGAGAGATGATGCTTGGCAGGGGCTTTTTTATCTCAAGGCTACCAGATTTTGTTCATGGAATTTGAGAACATGAGTGATTTGCATATGTTGCATAAATTTGCATCTTGTATTCAAGAGACCTGACTCCAAGTCTATGAAGTACAATTTAATTAATTAGTGGAACCTACTATAGTTGTAGTCAAAGCAGGATTCAGGGCTTCACACCCAAGGACTAGCTAGCAACTGATAACAATTCAGAAAACTCCAGACCAAGACAGGACCAGGATATACACACACACACATACACACACACACACACACACACACACACACACACACACACACACACCCTGGGGGGGGGAGAGAGTCATAACCAACGGGGAAGGATTTGTACCAGGAGCTCGGGTCACCCCAATCCCTGTTCTCTATGGATTTTTGTGTATTGGATGTGTTATTTCCAACGAACAGGACTGAGTAAAACTCAGTAGTATTCGTTTGTGCTTTTTGCTCCTGTCTGTCTTTGGTATCTCCCACCCACTTCTTGCCTTGCTCCTTTGGAGACAGCTGAAACCTGCATGGGTGTTATCAGATAGTTTGAAAGAGGAAAGATGAGTAAAAGAGAGGGTACCTTGTAAGAAAAGGATGGTTCACTTCCACCTCCCCACTCATACTGCCTCACCTCTCTTTTCTCTATTAAACACCCTCTTAAAATCTATGCTGGTCTCTTTTCAGGGCTCTGACATAATGTTCAATAACACAGATCCTTGTTTTGAAGGAGTATAACACTGGAGCCAGAACTGAGCATGCTGGATGGGCAGGAACTGAAGGCTCATCTCTGAAGATAGCTACACTGTGCTCCTGTGGAGGGATGGAAGATTTCATAGTGGGGCAGTATAGCTGTAGCTTAGAACAGGGCAGGCAGGAAGAGCTCTCTTGGACAGCATACTCCAAGTAGTAACCAATGTGTTGGAGTGTGGTGAGGGGTGGGGGACAGGAAGAGTCACAAAATGAGACCAGTACACAGGTTGCTCAAAGAGGAAAGGTTACATGAATGCAACCATGTATTTTCTGTCACCTAACCTGGAAATGAAAATACAACAGAAACTCCAGCAGAAGGGCAGGTTGACCTTTCTGCTAGAACAAAGGCATCTGTTCCGAGCATCTGCTGACCTGGTTAGCTATGGGCCTGTTCCCAGCACTTCCTACTTTCTAGAACATGGGTTCTGTTTTGTTTTGTTTTCCAAGACAGAGTTTCTCTGTGTAGCCTTCGCTGTTCTGGAACTCACTTTGTAGACTAGGTTGACCTCAAATTTAGGAACCACGTGTCTCTCCCTCCTCAGTGTTGGGATTAAAGGTGTGTGCCACCATGCCTGACTTAGAATATGGGTTCTTTAATGAACCCATGTTGACTAGACCCTTGTACCACATCTGCCATGTTGCTGCCTTTAACCAAAAACAGTGCCTGCCTGCAGGGCAGCCCAAAGAGCTGAGTCTGAGTTGGAGAATTGACCCAAGTAACAGAGCTAGCCATGCTAAAGTTTCCTCGGAGACTCTCTTGAGTCTATTTATTCATTGGAGAACCACAGAAGCAGACGTGGAACCTACTTACAGGAATGCTGGACGCTCATCTGGAAGCCCCAGTGTGGCTTATATACAAGCCAGCCTCTATGGCACAGGCTGACCATCCTAGCTACTCTGGAGGTTGAGTCAGGAGGATCACAAGTTTGACACCTTGCCTGTAGAATGGTGCAGGGCCATCCTGAGGGATTTAGTGAGCCCTCATATGAAAATAAAAAGTAAAAAAGAAAGCTAGGTGTGTAAATAGCTGTAGAGCACTTAACCTAGCACACACAAGGTTCAAGGTTCAATTCCTAGTACCACAAACAACAACAACAACAACAAAAACCCCATATTTATCTTAGATTAATTCTATGGTATGTTACAGCTTTAAAATATTTTCATGTTCATTAAAATGTTATCAAGTGATGCCCTAGTAAACAGTTCACAATTAATTTCTCCAGGGAAGGAAAAGGACTTCATTTAAATCACCTGCCAATTTCCATGGTGTAAGAACTCCCACGGTCATCACTTCCCACTACCGTGCAATCCAACGAACAGGAGTTAGAAAAATGAGACCAGTAGGTTTGAGCAAGCGGAGGAGCACAGTCATTGTCATGCTCTGTGTGCCGCCCACTCCTTTGATTTTTTTCCCCTCAACATTATGGTCTTTGAGATTCCCTCGTGTTGATACATACATTTCTAGGGTTTTTTGTTTGTTTGTTTGTTTACTTCCATGGCTGCCTTGCATTGATTATATGAGGTAACTAAATTTTATTTTTCCCTTTCTTTTTGATGGATATTTTGATGTCCCCAACTGGTTTACTCTTTTAAAGTCATGTGAGGGAGTGGAGAGATGGCTCAGCACTTAAGAGCACTGGCTGCTCTTCCAGATGATCTCGGTTCAATTTGTCACACTCATATGTTGGCTCACAATCATTGTAACTCTAGTCCTAGGGGATCTGACATCCTCTTCCATTCTTCTGGAGCACTGCACTCAGATACAAGCAATCAAAACACCCATAGAATAAAATGTAAAAAAAAAAAAAAAGGTTTTTTTTTTGTTTGTTTTTTTTGTTTGTTTTTTTAAAAACATGTGGACTGTGGATGTAGCTCAGTTGATAGAGTTCATGCCCATTATTCAGGAAGCCTAGGGTTTATTCCCTAAAGACCAAGATCATCTTTGGTGACATAGTGAATTTGAGGACAGCTTGGGCCAGACATGTCTCTGTCTCAATTAAAAACAGAGAGAGAGAGGAGAGAGAGAGAGAGAGAGAGAGAGAGAGAGAGAGAGAGAGAGACCATCATTTTTGGTGGTTCTTAGTGCTTGAGTAGAAAAGACATTTCAATTTAGATGGAATTTCTTGGTATTTAATATGAAGTTTCAGCAGGACTACATTTTGCTTTATTCTTTTAAGTAGTGGTGCTGTTTACTTGCTCGCTACTTATGCATGTGTGTTACCATTCCCAGCACTTTCCACTACTCTTGGTTTTTGAAATAGTGTTTTTATTTATTCTTTGAAGAGTCCATACATTTACACAATGTATTTTGATCATATACATCTACCACTACTTCCCTCAAGTGTTCTCCACTCCATCATCCTCCCGACTTCACATTCTTCTTTTCCATTATTAATAACTTCTTGAGCCCAATTAGTGCTTCCTACATGTGTATAAGTGTGGGACCCATCCATTGGGGCATGGGAAACCCACCAGTCACCGTGTTCCTAAAGGGAAATGATCCCCCCCACCCTCAGCAGCCATCACCTGCCAACAGCTCCTTGCAAAAGGTGGTGCATGGGGTCCCCTTTCCAACCCGTGCTGGAAGTCTGACTGGCTTGATCTTGTTGTGTGATATTTTGATCGTGTTCTGAAAATAAAGCTTGCTTGGAATCAGAGAGCGGAGCTAGCCATTAGCCGACCACAATTAACCACAGAGGTTTTGGAGGATTGTAGACAGATAGGACAGGAAGTAGTAAGGTGGGACAGAGAGGGATCTCGGCCCTTGTGGAGGATGGTATGGAAAAGGTAGGAGAGCATTGGTGGCTTCTATGCTTCTCTAATCCTTCAGGTTCTTACCCCGATATCTGACTCCTGAATTTTTATTGATAAAGAATATTTAGATTAACCCTTCATGATCTTGTGTAGATAACTACAACTGCTCTGAATGATGTGTGTAACAGCCATATCATGTCCAGATATGTCCAGAATCAGCATTTCATAGCTCTCCTCTCCATCTGCCAGCTTTTACATTCTTTCTGCCCATCATCCATGATGCTCCCTGAGCCTAGGGCGGGAATCGGTTCATATAGAATTCCCATTCACAAATGAGCACCCAGAGCTACTCACATTCAGCATTTTCACCAATTACGAGTCTCTGAATGAACGACTACTCACTGCAAGATGAAGCCTCTCTGACCAAAGTTGAGTAGCACAAATTTATAGGTATAATCATACAGATTAGAAAGTAGTTTGACA
The DNA here is from genome assembly GCA_902168405.1 of Peromyscus aztecus. Lineage (NCBI taxonomy): Eukaryota > Metazoa > Chordata > Mammalia > Rodentia > Cricetidae > Peromyscus > Peromyscus aztecus. The sequence continues at coordinate 6,521 of CABHPQ010160539.1, read as the reverse complement.
GCATGACCATTTAGCAAAACAACAACAATTGGCTGTCCTTGGAGCCTATGATCTCCCCTGTCATGGGCTTTTGACAGAATTACAGTACCAGGCAGGACATTCCTCTTGTGGAGCAGGCTTCATCTTCAATCAGAAAGCAGTTGGTTATTCTTATAACTGTCATATCACTGCTGCACCCATGGACAAACACATCCTGCGAGGCAAGGTTCAGCGTTGGGTGAAACATTGATTTATTTCTCCCCCAGTAGCCTGCATAGCACCTTTTGACACTTTGTAAGCTAGCCAGCAGGGAGACGGTGTCCTGGTCAGTTGAGGTTGATTTCTCTATGTGCTACTTTGTTCTTGTTCTTGTTTTGTTTTGTTTTGTTTTGTTTTGAGACAAGGTTTCTCTGTGTAGCTCTGGCTGTCCTGGAACTTGCTCTGTAGACCAGGTTGATCTCGAACTCAGAGATCTGCCTGCCCTGCCTCCCGAGTGCTGGATTAAAGGCGCGCTCAACCATGACCCTGCTCTCTGTCCTTCTTTTAACTATGACTGATACTATGACAAGAGTCACTGTGGCTGTATTTAGAGAGGTATAATGATGGTACTAGATTGGTATCCTCACAAGAAGAGGAAGCATGCTCCCTGCTTGTGCATAAATGCAAGACTGTGGCCAAGTACCCTGAGACTACTAGCAGGGCAGTAGTCCTCACCAGTACCTGCTTAAAAATGAAATTTTCTAGCATGTTGCCTTCAGCATTATGGCAAAGTAGATATCTTTTATTAAAATCACCTCATATGTGAGAACTTGACGCGGTAACCAGACAAAATTATAACAGATATTATAATGTTGAGATTAAATAAATGTGACTTTCTTCTATTTTTAGAGACATTGCTTCCTTCTAGCCAAGCCTTGCCTCTTACCTACATCTGAGAAACTGCCAAACTGGCTTCTTGCTCAATTACTCACCTGATTGAGCTTAGTTCCACCTTATTTCTTCCCAGTTACTCTCTTCAGGCTACTTTCTCAGTTTCCCCCAAACTTACCAGGCTCCTCAGGACCTCCACTCGAGGAGCTCTACTTGCTCAGAATAATCTGCCTTCTTCCTTGGGGATGACAAAATCCTACCCATGAAGAAAATATAACTCCAATTCTAAGATGTATGACTTAAGACTCCTAGTCCAAATCAAAGGACACCCAAACCAAACTTCTGTAGACACAACAAAAGCACTTGCCTTGGCTGCGTCACAGATCCAAGCAATGCCATTAGGTCCCCTTGTCATGGCCAGTGGCACTTCCCTGGCATTGTATCTTTGTGCCTTCCTACAGACATCTTTCCTATTCCCCTAAAGGTCCCACCATAAGGACAACTCTGTCCTTAAGAAGATCCCCTGGTGTGCTTCTTTCTCCTGCCCCTCACTTTCAATGTCGAAGAACAGAAGAACGTCAGTTTTGCTGATTTGAAGAAGTTCCTCCCTTTGGTCAATCATTGTAGCAGAAAGTACTGGCTACTGGAATAGCCAAGCTTAGAGAACCTGCAGACAGCAGAGGAAGGCTGAGTCTTAGGACTAGCTAACCCATTAAAAATACATGGAGCATGAAAGTTCAGTTCCCTTCACTATGGTCTGGAGATAGGCATTTTCCTATAATTTATACATTGACTCCTAATCCTAACATGATGGTGTGAAGATGTGGATACTTTGAAAGATGACTTGGTTATGAGGGCTTTACCCTCGTAAATGGAATTAGTTCTTGTTACTAACGAAGGCAGAGAGTGCTCATCTGTCACTTGTGCCACGTGAGGGCACAACTAGAGGGCACCATTCTATGAAGCAGACAGCAAGCTCTGCCCAAGCATCTAATTTGCTGGGGTCTTGACCCTAGGAGTCCCAGCTGCTAAAACTGTAAGGCATATCTGTATGCGGCTTATAAATTGCCCAGTCTGAAGTACTTTGCTAAGGTACCCCCAAACAAACTAAAGCACCCCAAAAGAAAGACTATCAAGAGACAAGAGAGTGTCTCGTGTACACTATGTATGCATTAAGTTGCCCTTTCTCCAGTCTTCAGGGCTCCTGTCCACAACTGAACTGTCTCTAGAACCTCTCACTCCATTTCCAAGGACCTTGTGTTTGGTGCTATTCTCCTTAAAGTTGGCGATCCTGTCTTCATTTGCCATGTGTCTGTCACATTTACCAGACTGTAAGCATGCATCAGGAATCTAATAAAGGCTTCCTAACTCTTGGGGCCTGTGCCCTGCTGTTTTCAATGGAGTAGATCTTTTAAATACATTTCTAATGACTTGATCGTAGGGTTCTTGTTTGTCTAATTGTTTATTGCTTGTTTTTTTGTTTTGTTTTGTTTTTTGTTTTTAGTGACAGTCTATCTTGGTTGCTGTATCTATTGCTGTGATGAAATACCATGACCATAGAAAGTTATAGAAAGAAGAGTTTATCTGAGCTCAGAGCTCCAGAGGGATAAGAGTTCGTCATAGCAGGGAAGCATGACAGTAAGTGACAGACATGGCGGCTAGTGCGGGAAGCTGAGAGTGCACATTTTCAACTGCAAGAGTGAAACAAGGTGAGCAACTGGACGGGAGTCAGGCTATGAAGTCCAAAAGCCCTCCTCTAGTAAGGCACTTCCTAAAGCAAGGCTGCACCTCTTCGTACAGCACCACCAAGTGGAGGCCAAAGTGTTCACATGCCTGAGCCTCTAAGGGGTATGGCCCATTCAGACCACCACAGGGTCTCACTCTGTAACCCTGGCTGGCCTGGGACTCACTATGTTAGACCATGATGGCCTTGGAACTCAAAGAGCTTTGTCTGTCCATCCCTCCCCAGTACTGGGATCAAAAGATGCATCACCATGACTGTGTTCTTCTCTCAGATGACAATTTTTACATTCTGGTGATATCTTGAACATGACACCATGGTTTAACCTGTTCATAACATGTTCACAGTACATTGCAATTTACAACATGCTGTCACATTGTGTGGTTTTCATATGTGGAAAAGAGAAAGGCACTATTTCCATTGCATAGATAAGGAAATGGAGGTGAGGTATGGTTTGCTGGCTTAAACAAGGCTGGCTGCAAAGTAGCACAGGCTAGCCCTAACCTTTGGGGTTTTGCTTTTGCATCCCAGCCCAATGAGAGCGGCTAAGCGCCAAGGATGGAGTGGTAAGATACTCTTCTGGAAACGGCGCCTTGGGGAGCTGCCTCCGTGAAGCTCTGGTATCTCTCCCAACCATGGACGAGATTTCCATGAATGGGCCTGCCCGTGGAATCTCTACCTACATGCCTGGAACACATGTTTGAAGCCTGGAACCGAGGCATCTTTGTGGCCCCGAATGTTACTAAGGAGAGATTCAGCCTACGTTTAAATGCCAGATGACAGAAGCAAGTGGCCAAGCAGTGCGGGCATCTCTGCCAAGTTGGAATGGGAGCAAGTGTGACTAAGCCAATGGGACTAGAGGTGGCAAACAATCCATGTCTGGTTGGAATCAAGCACTGTGTTGGCAATAACACTTCCAGAACAAGCAAGGGTGACCATAAGCCCCCGTTCCAAGGAGCCCTGTAAAGGAATGAGCTGCCTGCTTAGCTGTGACTTCATGGGAATTCACCAGTGGCGCTCCCCTTGAACAATCACGGGGCAACGACGATGGCGGTGGTGTCACGGCCTGACCTCCCCTGCCTGCTGCTAGGCCAGCAGCAGCTTGTAAAGACAGAACTTCAGGGCCCAGACGTCTTGTTTCTGTTGCTTCTGCCAGAGCGTTGCTCCAGCGGAGGTTTGCATTGTGTTATAATCACACGGTTTGCAAAGTGATAGTTACGAGTCTGTTAGCATTTCCACCCCAAACCTCGCATTTTCAGCTGCTCACAGTGACTCAAATATAAGAATTCTCTTTAGGCTGAAATTTGGCACACAGGGTCTCAGGCCCAGCTGGGGAGCAATTGCAACCTTTTTTTGGGACCGGATTTCAATAACATCCATTTGGCTGTTTTTGAATAACAGCAAAAGTACAACAGAAGAGAAGTTAGCAGGGTTTTTTTTTTTTTTTTTTTGTGCAAAATGTCACCATTATGTGCCTGTAGAAATGGTATGGGGTGGGGACCCCCACCCTATGGAATCCCAGCAACCTAGCAGGTGATTAGCCTCTGAGTGGCCTGAGTATGTACACTATTTTCTTAAATATATATTAAAAAAAAAAACCAACCTCTAGTCTGTTATTCAGAACAGAGGAGAGATTTTTGTTTAATAACATATTGTGTTTTTGAAAAGCAAAGTTGACTCGGGAACAATGACATACACTGGTGGATATTGAGTGTCTCCTACGCCCACTCCACAGTGCCACCCAGGCGACGGCAAATTGTAGGATGCAACTGAGTTCCCAAATGGGAAGGAAAAGCTGGCAAACAGGCCGTGGAGCAGGAGAGGGGGAGGGGGAGACATCCCCATGGCTACAAAGATGACAGGAGCCCAGGGACCTGAGACCTCGTGCTCTCTTCCAGCAGGAAGAAGATACCAGAACTCGGATCCTCTCTCTACATCCCCACTCACTCATAACAGTGAATCAAGTTACAAAGGACAGATTCCTGAAAGGCAAAATAATAAAGAGCTTGGTCTGATTTTTTTTTTTTAAATAAACTGTTACGGGGGGGGGGGGGGGATAGAAAACCTGGTGGATATATGTAATCCCAGCACTCAGGAGGCTGATGCAGGAGGATCACAAGTTTGAGATTCTGCCTCAACAAAACAAGACAATAATGAGCCATAGAAAATAATGCCACACTTGTGTATTCACCACCCAGAATACAAAACAAAACATTCCAAACACAATTGAAGTCCTTTTGTGTGTCAACTTCGTTGATAATTCCTTGTCTTTTCATGTGAAGATGTATTACTGCTTTCTCAATGTAGGATATTATTCTAATTTTATTTCATGGAACTTACGATTCCTCCTCTTCCTCCTATATTATTAAAGTTTATCTACATCCTGTTTGATTTCTGCCATTTCTTGTCAGGAGACCCCAGGTTCCACTCTGAACTAATCACCTATGCCACAGCTGCAGCCCAAGACTGAACAGCACATTTCCTGTCTGAAGGCAAATTAAGACAATTTTCCTCAACCTCTGTCAAAATGATATTCCAAAATGCCTTAGGGATTTCTGTCTATTGCATTATAGGGATTGGTACCAAGAGTCTCCACTATCTAGTTTTTGTATGCTTTCAGCCACATCAAACTATTTCGGCAGCTTAGGAAGCCACCCACTGCTGATCACCTTTCCATGACCTCCAGGTCCCTTTGACAATAGAAAGCAAGACATGACTTACCATCACCTCAACTCCCTGTGAGCCATGATCAGTCTGTTCTGGTCTCCTAGTAATGGCCTCAGGGACTACTTCTAACTAGACGGTAAATAGAGTGGTTTGCGGGCTGGGGAGATGCTTGGTGCTTGTTTTACAAGAATGAGGACTGAAATTCACATCCCCTGAACTTGTGCAAATGCTTGGTGGGCATGAAGGCCCACTTGTAATTCCAATATTCCAGTGCTCAGAAAGGGAAACAGGTCATCCTTGGAACAAGCTGGCTAGTTAGACTAATCTCCATTTGCAAGCTGTGGTTCCACTGAGAGACCCTGCCTCAAAGAATAAAGTGAGTGTGATCAAGGAAGACTCCTAATCCTCAACCCAGGGCCACACATGTGTACACACGTGCATTTGTACCTGAATGTACATATGCACCTATACACATGGAAACACACATATTCATATGCATGCACACCACACAGGAATACACAGGAAAGAAAAGGGGTTGGGGGTTTTGTTGCTGGTTTTTGTTTGCTTGTTTGTTTCATTTTGTTTTGTTAACAACTGCATCAAGTCCAATACTTGGAGTTATGTCTGACTGAAAAGCAAATTATCCTCACCTCTTCCTGGATCACAGGCCTTTCTTTTATTTTATTGTATTTTCTTTTCTTTTTTTTTTTTTCCTCAGGCCCAGGTGCTTTAGGAAATCAGTCTCTTTCTAAGCCTCAGGCTATAAGCAGTACTTCATAGTAATTAAAAGCCTAGGTTCAAAAGCCAAGGTTTAGTGGCTCATATCAGTAATCTCAGCACTTGAGAACTTGAAGCAAGAGTTCTGTGAGTTCGAGGCCAGTCTGAGCTACATAATGAGTCTAGATCCAGGACTGCTTTATTGGAACCAGTGTGGTAGTGCATGGCTGTAATCTCAGTGCTTAAGAGGTGGAGGCAGGAAGAGCAGCAGCTCCAGGTTGTCTTCAGCTAGTTAGGTATTTAGGAAGTTTGAGCTCAGCCTGTGCTACATATGACCCAGTCTTAAAAATATTTCCCACCAAGGGCTGGAGTGACAACTCAGGGAAGAGCCAAGAGCACATATTGTTATTACAAGGACCCAACATACACACATCAGGTGGTTCACAACTGCCTGGATCTCTAGTTCCAGGGGATCCAACATCCTCTGCAGGCACCTGAATCCACATGGTACACACCAACTCATTCAGGCACACACTCATACACATAA